>SJYC01040175.1:0-52682 GCA_006408675.1 Madoqua kirkii | reverse complement strand
TGACTGAGCGACTGAACTGTGACTCTGTTTTAACCCGACCTCCTTGTTGCTGTTGTTGCTTAGTTGCTAAGTCCTGTCTGACTCTGCGTGTCGGACCCCGTGGTCTGCAGCACATTAGGCTTCTCTGTCCTCCACTCTCCTAGAGTTTGCTCAAATTCATTGCGATTGAGTCGGTGATGCCATCCAACCACCTCATCCTCTGTTGTCCCCTTCTTCTCCTGCCCTCAGTCTTTCCCAGCATCAGGGTATTTCCCAAAGAGTTGACTCTTTGAGTCAGGTGGCCAAATATTGGAGCTTCAGCTTCAGCATCAATCCTTGCAATGAATATTCAAGGACTGATTTCCTTTAGGACTGACTGGTTTGGGAGACCTCCTTGGGAGATAAGATAGACTGCCTGGGGACCTCCTAGATATTCCTTCTTAATCTCATGAAGGGTCACAACTCTTTAGGAGATAGCTTTCCTGTTTTAAACAAGTTTCTATTGTTTTATTTTTGGCCTTGAGCCATGTGGGATCTAGTTCCCAGACCAGGGATTGAACCTGTACCCTCTGCAATGAAAGAGCAAAGACTTAACCACTGGACCCCCAGGGAAGTCTAGATAACCTTCCTTCTTAATCTTGTAAAATGCCATGATGACCCATTGATCTGGATTGTATAATATGGGATGTATAATCTGGATTGTATAATAATCGTATAAGTCCCATAATATGGGCCTTATGGGACTTCCCTAGTGGTCCAGTGGATACAACTCTGTGCTGTCAATACAGGAAGCCAAGGTTTGATCCCTGGTGAGAGAACTAAGACGTCACATACCACAAATACTGAGTTGGAGTACCACACTGAAGACCCAATGCAGCCAAAATAAATAAATATATAAAATCTAAAAACAACCCCCCCCCCCCAACAAAACCCAATAATAGGGGACGTCCCAGGTGGTCCAGTGGTTAAGACTGTGCTTCCACTGCGAGGGGGCAGGGCACAGGTTCAATCCCTGATGGTGGTGATGGTTGTACAATATGATGAATGTATTAATATGACTTAAGTGCATGCTTTAAAATAGTTAAGATGGTCATTTTTATGTGTTTTGCCACATGAAAACTTTTTAACTCAAAGCCAAAGTGTCAGAATAACAACAAAAAAAATCAGAACTATCCTCCTAAAATCCCCGAAAAGTGTCTGGGGTAGGGAAGAGCATCTTCTTCCCCCAACCCAAGAGTGAATTCGAGGAGGAGCTGCTGGGGAGGAAGGAGGGACGGCGTCTTTGATTATTTTAAGGAGAAATGGCTCCGTGGCAGCAAAGGAGACACATGAAGACTGAGGCAGCCTGGAGCCTCTGTTGAGGGACAAGTTGCTGGTGCCATCAAGTGAAGGGTGATGTCCCATGCTGGGTACAAGGGTGACTGCCATCTGGATGGAGCTGGGGTGTTCCTGCCCCCAGCTCCTCTTACCCTCATCCCTCCATAGCTTCCACCTTTCCTGTTTCTCTCGTGTCCGAATGTGAAACTGGCAATACGGTAGTTCCTAATTTGGTTTGGTTCAGTCAGTGTGGGACGTAGATCCCTTTCAGAATTTTACAAAAGTTCTAAGTACCCTCTCCCAAGAAACCATACACATCAGCCCATATCTGTACAGTTATGCATACGGATCCCCTTATTAGGCCTCAAGCTTTAAAACTTTTTTTTTTTTTAGCATTTCATTATTTTTGGCTGCACCGGGTCTTCATTGCTGCTTGGGGGCTTTCTCTAGTTGTGGTGAGAGTGGGCTACTCTGTTGAGGCACGCGGGCTTCCCATTGTGGTAGCTTCTCTTGTGTGGACCACAGGCTCTAGAAGGCTGGCTTAGTTACCATAGACACATGGGATCCTCCCAGAGCAGGGATCAAACCTGTGTCCCCTGCATTGGTAGGTGGATTCTTAACCACTGGACCACCAGGGAAACCCCTTCTCTGTTGTTTGCTCTCCCTCCCTCACACCCACAGAACTTTCTATCTCAGTTCTTCAATAACAGTTCTTCCCTAATGACACTCAGCTCAGAAATTTATAAGACGGTTGCAGTGATTACAAATGATAGCAAACATTGAGTAGACAGCACCGTTTACTTGAGTAGCCCCACCCTCCCAAGTAGTAGATTTGGTCAATAAAGCTTGGAGGAGGAAGCATTTTATCCAGCATCTGATAGATGTATCTGACAAAAAAGTAAGATCTTGAAGGTATATAGCTTTTTTTTTTTTTTTTTTTTTTGCCACACTGCATAGCTTGAAGATCTTAGTTCCTTGACCAGGGATTGAACCCAGTGAATGCAGATTCCTAACCATGGAACTACCAGGAAACTCCCTAACCACATAGCATTCCAGTGTGTTTGTATGGGGGGGGGGGGATCAAAGATTTACAGTAGTGAGATATGGCTGATTGTTTTTCCCATTTCTTACAGATTTTCATTATCCTTGACTTATCCTTTGTGCCCAATGATAATAAACAGTACAGTCCAAATCTCATCTATAACAGTATTAAGGTAGGTATCATGTGCTTCATCAAAGTGGCTTAATCAGTAGTGGCTAAGAGCTAAATCCTCATCTTCTTGACTTATCCTTAGACTCAGCTCACACAACACATCCATCAGCAAACACTGGTGGCTCCACCTTCACTTCCAGCCTAGAATCTGACCACTTCGCCTTAACTGCCACCTCTCTGGTCCCAGCCTTGCCCCCTTCCATCTGTTCTGACACACAGGGAAGCCAGAGGGATTTTTTTTGTCAAATAAGTCAATCACTGTTCCTCTGGTGAAACTCACCAATGGTTTGCTTCCCTCCTCACCCTAAACGCAAGCGCTTCCTCACTGCAGAGGTGTCCCACACGGCTGAATCCCGCTCAGGTGCCAGTAGGGGTGCAGAGGAAACCAGAGCCCGCATCACTGGGATGCCCGCATGCCCCTGATTCCAAAGCTTTCAGTCCTAGACGCTTCCCTTCTAGATGGGTCATCTTCTGGGCTTGTTTCTTCATCTAAAAGCAGGGGATGATGATAACAAACTTGAACATTTTTCATGAGAATTAGAAACATACCCCTTCTTTGGTTTATGTCCCAGTAAACCTGTCTCATCCTTCCCATCCTCTGCCACTTCCTTCTCCTTTTGCTTTCAGTCTTTCCTGGTATCAGGGTCTTTTCCATTCAGTTGGCTCTTCGCATTAGGTAGCCAAAGTATTGGAGCTTCAGCTTCAATTCTTCCAATGAATATCCATTTTGCTAGCATTTTGCTAGCCTGGAAAACTATCCTAAGTCAAAATACAGTTTATACTAAATGTGTATCACTTTTGCACCATTCTAAAGTCAAAACATTGTAAGCTGAACCATCCTAAGACCATTGAACCACTGTCTACAGGTGTCTAGCATCTAGGGTGCACAGTAAATGGTTGCTAAGACACTGGTTGAGGAATAGGAAAGTCTCCATTGATCCTATTATTTGCACGTGAAAACTTGCAGTCTCATCCAGTATCCCTTCTCAGTGTCTTCTAACTTAGTCTCTAAGTGAGTCACCAGGAAGGAAGATTATAGGCTGGGGCTTCTCTATCTGCCCCACAGGGAGCTGGCCCTGAGGATGGACTACATGAGGCAGCCACTCACCAGCTCCCCTCTTTCACTGTGGGCTGTGGATGACAGCTTCCCACACTTCCGCTCTGATCCCAGACCAGCTTTTGAGTTTCGTTCCTATCTGCCAACAGGCATGCAGACTGATATGCCCTGTTCTGCAGAGCTGAGCTGAGGAGCAAAAGAGTCGAAGCAAGATACAGAGCCCTGTCCCAGGCAGGTAACGGGCGTCCAGAAACAGTAGCCATCCCCAGTCTAAAGCCTGGAGCTCCATGTCCTGCCCCCAGGGTCTTCGCCCTGGATTTTGGAAGCTGGAATCTGGAAGCTGGACTCCGGAAGCTGGACTCCCTCTTGCTGACTTTGGCTGGCTCCCTCCACCAGCCAGAGAAGCCCAGCTCCCTCTAAGGGTACAAACTCCCACTTGGGGAAGGCAGCCCTCTATCCCAACCACTCAGTCCCTGCCAGGTCCAGGTGAGTCCCAATACCCGGGAAGAAGAGGGCAGGGGATCTGGGCAGAATGACTGTTTTTGCTCTAGCTCAGCCTGTGCTGATGCCCAGGAAGCTGGAATGCTCCTCCTGGGATGGGGACATTCCCCCCACACCTAGCGGATGGTGCATCCCAGGATTAGAATCCAGCCTCCATAACTCACTTCCTCGGGAACTGAGGCTTCTTTTTTTCAGTCACTTTGGCCACAGAGAGATTAGATAACATCATTTAATTTTACAAAGTAGGGTAGAGAGGAAAGTAGCACAAAAATATAGTGTTGCCGTAGGTTGGCGCTGGCTGCCGAGATGCTGAAGCCAGAGGAGGTTGTGGATCTGGGGGAAATTAGTGTTCTTTGAAGGAGCGAGAGATGGGCTGGAGGGAAGAGAACCAGGACAGCCCCCTCCTCTGAGACCCCCCCAACAAGAGGGTGCCATACCTCAAACACCGACATGAGGGGATGGTGGGATGACCTCCGTCCCAGGAGGATGAGCCCGGGCCACGGGCATTTGGGTGTTAAGTGACCGGAGAAAACCCAAAGGCTTCTGTCACAACCAGACCCCCCGAGGAGGTCTCCCCTGCCGTGAAGCACAGGACTAGCCTGGAATCCACTGCAGTCACCTTCCTGCCCCCAACCCAAGGGGGCCGGTGCCTTCTGGCCCCATTATACGATGCTCTCTACCGGTACCTGATCCCTCTGTTTGGCTAAAAATACCCTCATCCACATTCCCCTCTTCTGATGAATGGGGTTCGCCCTGTTCTCTGAACAGATATCTTTGGGGATCTTCATTTTCTCCGCCTACTGACGCTCTTCAGTTCATCCAGCTCTTTCTCCATTAAGTGGGATTCAGCAGTGGTCTCTGAGAGCTGGAAGAAGAGCAGCAAACCGTTAAGCAACAGGGACGTTTCACGGCCATGACTCAGGGTGGCAAGGTCAGCCCTGTGCGCTGGGCAAGGCCCCCTGGCATTTCTCTAACGTTGCCAGCGCCTCCACGATGGGAACCCCTTTGTAACTGGGCAGAGAGTAATCTCCTGATGACCCAGGGCCTCAAGAGCTTGTGGAACATTCACCATCCATTCTCTCATCTCTTTTGATCACCTAGGATTGCGTGGCATTCACTGTGTTAAGGACACCAGGTTTCAGGGGATGCAAAGAGCAGATATTGGAGATTTCAAGGCTAAAGGACTAAGTTGCCTCTGAGTCATGGCTCACATAAAAATGGCTGAAAAAGAACGCCACTCCCCTCATCAGGATCCCTCAATTGTCTCTGGAGGAGAGGGATGGAGAGGCATAGACTCCAGAGGTCAGCTGACTGTGAAACAGAAGAGCTGTACTTCCCAAGCCAGATGCTATTCCCAGAGCTTTACTTGTATTAACTCAGTAATGAGGTGATCTGCTTTTCGGGCCCATTTTACTGCTGAAGACACTAAGCTTCTTCACACAGAGTAGTTAAGTAACTTGTCTGAAGTCACACAGCCAGGGGCGAAGCTGGGTCAGGGACCCGGGCAGTTTAGCTACAGACACCTGCTCTTAACCACGACAGGGTGCTCTCCTGCCTCTTGGCGAACCTTCACATACACCTCTAGGTTCAACAGGCTGTTTTAAAAGCCACAGGAAACCGATGCCAAGAAGCAGTGTGGCTCTCCGCAGGTCTTCGCCAGGCTCTGGCTAATGGCTGCTTGGTGCGGGTCCCTGCCTAGCCAGGAGCAGACTGTCCTTCACTCCTGAATGCCTTCCGACAGCCATTCCTCCCTTTACTTTCCTTAAATACCCCTTCCCTTGACGGGCTCCTGACTGGACAGAATGAAGCTCTCTCTCCTTTGCGGATGCCAGGCCTGGACAAGACTCTAATCTCTGTCCTTACCCTGAGGCCCGTCACCGTGTTTACTGTCCTTCTCTCAGTTAGACTCAGCCCTGGGGGGTGGGGACTGTGTCTGCCTTGGCTTCCTATCTTTGGATTCAGAGCAATGTGCCTGGACAAGCTGGCACTCGAGAGTGTGGGCTGGATGAAATGACTCGTGGTGAAGCTGCCCAGGGAAAGCCAAGGCATCGCCCCCCCGGCCGCCCTCCTCACCATGTCCAGCAGGATGTCCACCTTCAGCCGCAAGAGGTTGTTCTCTTCTTCCAGCTGCTGGTTCCGTCTCCGCAGGCGCTGGGCCTCCCTCCGGTCCACACCTCCACTAATCCCCGTCTCTGGCAGAAGGGCACAACCAGCGGTCACCAAGTGCAGGCTGCCCCCACCATCTTGCTGGAGCAAAACGGCAGGAAATGCAGCCCACCTGCTATCCACTGGCCATTTTCAAACTTCAGGTTCTGCCCGGCCAGGTTCATGGTGGGGGTTCCGTAGTCAAGGCCCAGTTCCACCTCCCGCGTGGACCGGTCCAACTGTGGGTGAGACGTTCACGCCGGCATCAGGCAGCCAGAGTACACGGGCTTGTGCTCCAGCACCCCTTCTGCTAGCTGTGAGACCCCCTGCATGCACTGAGCTGATCAGACTTTTTGCGACCCCCACCAACTGTAGCCTGCCAGGCTCCTCTATCCACGGGATTTTCCTGGCAAATATTGGAGTGGGTTGCCATTTCCTCCTCCAGAGATCTTCCTGACTCAGGGATAGAACCTGGGTCTCCTGAATTGGCAGGCAGGTTCTTTACCCCTGTGCCACATGGGAATCCCCGACTATGTGACCCCCAACAATTCATTTCTTTTTCTCTAATCATAACTCAGTACATTTAATAATTTTTTTCAAATAAAGTCAGAAAATTAAATAAAGTACAAAAAACTTTTAAACTATAAAAGTACTGCTTTATATAATAGGTGTTTTCCAGAAAATCTATATATGCTGAAATTTGCAAACTGAATTATTTCTTAGCTACAGGGCACTTGGCAGTTTAATAAGTCTCACTGTAAATTTTTTGTCAAGTGACGAATCCTTTTTAAATGTAAGCCTGAGCCATCGCTTGCTTCCTATGGAGCTACATATGTCCTGGAAAAGGCATAAAATGCTAAGTCCCAATTAGTGGTAGCAGCTGTTCTTTAACGTGTTTTTTGATGTTTCTACAGTTCACTGAGCACCCACCGTGGGCCAGGGCTGATACTGGATATACAGAAATGAATGGAAACCCTCTACCCTCGAGGAGCTTGGAAACTGCCTTGGGAGCTGTGGCAAATCCTTTTGAATGTTTTTAATGTTGGCAAAACACCATTCTTTGAGAATGAATTTGTTCTCAGACATGACTAAAAAACCGATTCCTGGCCAAGTCTTGGGAATCAACTGAAGTCAAACTGGATAAGATCGGTTGGTCCCCAAAATCATAATGAGAACGACTGTCTTTTAAGGTTCTTGAACAGCTCTGATAATAATTTCCAAATAGGAGTTAAGACATGTTTTCAGCAATAGCAATCATACAAATTAAAAGGACACCCTCCCACGAGGATGCCTCTGGAGGACCACACTTCCCGTAAGAGGTCAGGCTCGAGGCTCTGTTCACACTGCACACCACTGTTGATACTCACATTATGCAGGTTGGAGAGAGAGGCCGACTTCCGAGGGGGCGTCTTCTTCGGACTAAACGTACTTCCAAAAAGAGGCATCTTCAGCCTGATGAAGGAAAGGTCAATTCTCCCTTCTCCCAGAGTCAGAAAAAGTCAAGAGGGTATAAAGAGTTGCATGAGTGCCCTTGTGCCCGTCCTGCCATCAAGTAAAACACACATCTGTCATGTGACCACTATCCTGGTGACAGCTCCCCTGTGCTGAGCGCTCACCATGTGCTAGGCAGCATGCCCACATCTTGGCAACATCTCGTCTGTACAATCGCCCTTGGCTCAGCTCCTCTGAGTATACCTATCTGACAGATGAGATTTAGAACGACTAAAGGCCTAAGTGGGAACCGATATTTGAACACAGGTCTGTGTGACTCGTCTGTGTCAACCACAGGCAAGTGCCTAACTGGCTGGTCTTAAGTTTCATTAAAAACTGGCATCACTAGATTCATAGTCTAGATCAAGGCACTAGAAGGACTCTCAAAGACAGCAAGGAGATCAAACCAGTCAATCCTAAAGGATATCAACCCTAAATATTCCTTGGAAGGACTGACCATGAAGCTCCAACACTTTGGCCACCTGATGCAAAGAGTCGACTCATTGGGAAAAGACCCTGATGCTGGCGAAGATTGAGTGC
This sequence comes from Madoqua kirkii, assembly GCA_006408675.1. Lineage (NCBI taxonomy): Eukaryota > Metazoa > Chordata > Mammalia > Artiodactyla > Bovidae > Madoqua > Madoqua kirkii. The sequence goes on along the minus strand of SJYC01040175.1, from coordinate 44,439 downwards.
AGGAAGAGAAGGGGGTGACAGAGCATAAGATGGTTGGATGGCATCACCAGCTCAAAGGACATGAGTTTGAGCAGACTCTGGGAGACAGTGAAAGACAGGGAAGCCTGGTGTGCTATAGTTGATGGGGTCGCAAAGAGGTGGACACGACTGAGCGACCGAATAGCCAAAGGAGTGAGACCCTTACTCCTGGACACTGGTAAGACTCGCAGCTGGGGCAGCAGCGTCCTCACATGCTGCACTGTAAGGAGATAAAAGCCTTTTTCTGAGAACTTGTCTTCTTGCTTTCTTATTGGTTTCTTTTTGATTGAAGAAGTTCTTAATTTTAATGGGATCTGACTTATTAAATTTTTTTTAATGAGTAGTGGTTTTTATTTCAGAAATTTTTGCCTACCCTAAGGTCATGACATTTCCCCACATTAACTTTTAGAAGTTTTCTTCTTTCAGCTTCCACATTTGGGACAGCCACTCATCTGCAATTAACCTTGGTATGTGGTGAGACGCCGGGCCATGCTTCATTTCTCTCCCTGTATTGCTTGTGTGTGATTTGCTCAGTGGTGTCTGACTCTTTGCAGCCCCATAGACTATATCCCACCAGGCTCCTCTGTTCATGGAATTCTCCAGGCAAGAATACTGGAGTGGATTGCCATTTCTTCTTCAGGGGATCTTCCCAACTCAGGGATCGAACCCTGGTCTCCTGCATTGCAGGCAGACTCTTTACCCTATGGGTTATTAGAGAAGCCCAGTTTTATGTATAATATACAGATAGCTCAACAAGATTCCCTCTAAGAAACCGTAGAATGACGATAACAATCATGAAGGCACAAAGGAGCAAGAAGAAAGCAGCAGAGCTCTCACCTTTCCTACTCCCAAGGATCAACTCTTCCTTCACCACATTATGAGATAAAAACGGTAATGAGTTTATCATCTCTCGCAAGAAATTGGCCAAAAAGCGAGGAAACGTCTCAAGACTACTTGAAACAAGGCTTTAGATCAACTATTATTAAAAAAATAATGCATAGTAGGTTTTCATCACACTTAGCAAGACATATATTCAATAAGAACACAAAGAAAAACCTTTGTACTATTTTCAGTGATGTAGAAATTAATAGCAGTAAAATAAAGGGGGTGACAGAGCATAAGATGGTTGGATGGCATCACCAGCTCAAAGGACATGAGTTTGAGCAGACTCTGGGAGACAGTGAAAGACAGGGAAGCCTGGTGTGCTATAGTTGATGGGGTCGCAAAGAGGTGGACACGACTGAGCGACCGAATAGCCAAAGGAGTGAGACCCTTACTCCTGGACACTGGTAAGACTCGCAGCTGGGGCAGCAGCGTCCTCACATGCTGCACTGTAAGGAGATAAAAGCCTTTTTCTGAGAACTTGTCTTCTTGCTTTCTTATTGGTTTCTTTTTGATTGAAGAAGTTCTTAATTTTAATGGGATCTGACTTATTAAATTTTTTTTAATGAGTAGTGGTTTTTATTTCAGAAATTTTTGCCTACCCTAAGGTCATGACATTTCCCCACATTAACTTTTAGAAGTTTTCTTCTTTCAGCTTCCACATTTGGGACAGCCACTCATCTGCAATTAACCTTGGTATGTGGTGAGACGCCGGGCCATGCTTCATTTCTCTCCCTGTATTGCTTGTGTGTGATTTGCTCAGTGGTGTCTGACTCTTTGCAGCCCCATAGACTATATCCCACCAGGCTCCTCTGTTCATGGAATTCTCCAGGCAAGAATACTGGAGTGGATTGCCATTTCTTCTTCAGGGGATCTTCCCAACTCAGGGATCGAACCCTGGTCTCCTGCATTGCAGGCAGACTCTTTACCCTATGGGTTATTAGAGAAGCCCAGTTTTATGTATAATATACAGATAGCTCAACAAGATTCCCTCTAAGAAACCGTAGAATGACGATAACAATCATGAAGGCACAAAGGAGCAAGAAGAAAGCAGCAGAGCTCTCACCTTTCCTACTCCCAAGGATCAACTCTTCCTTCACCACATTATGAGATAAAAACGGTAATGAGTTTATCATCTCTCGCAAGAAATTGGCCAAAAAGCGAGGAAACGTCTCAAGACTACTTGAAACAAGGCTTTAGATCAACTATTATTAAAAAAATAATGCATAGTAGGTTTTCATCACACTTAGCAAGACATATATTCAATAAGAACACAAAGAAAAACCTTTGTACTATTTTCAGTGATGTAGAAATTAATAGCAGTAAAATTAATGACAGAAGTTTAGACGGTTCTTTAGAAGCTTTACAATATAGATATACATATGTGTATAGAAGTATATGTACATATGACTTACAAATCAAATACATAAGACATTTAAGGGTGTGTGCTCCTGAGTTTTACTGGTGTATGTTTGTGATTAAAAACACAGACATAGAAAAACAGACTTGTGGACACAGTGGAGGAAAGAGATGAGACAAACTGAGAGAGGAGCATGAAACATACGTATTACCATATATAAAAAAGATGACTAGTGGGAAGTTGCTATATAACACAGCTCAACCCAGTGCTCTGTGACAACCTAAAGGGTTGAGATGGGGTGGGGGATGGGAGGGAGGTTCAAGAGAGAGGGGAACATGTGTATACTCATAGCTGATTCACAGTGTCGTGCAGAAACCAACACAACATTGTAAAGCAATAGTCCTCCAAAAAACAGTGGTAGACCCACAGCCTGAGAGATGGCATTTGGGCTGGGGCCTAACACTTAGGACTGGGACAAACCAGAATGCTTCCATCTTGATGGTGAGTGGGACAGCAGTGGGTACCGAGATGCTGAAGGTCTTTGAAGCTGTGCTACTATGTTATCCAGAACACTGTGGAAGGCCCTGGCATTGCTTCTGCAGGAGAAAAGAAAAAGCATGGAACAGGGAAGACAATTACTCTTATGTCCACAGAGGGCAGGACAGGAATGAAATAGGAATATCCAGGGAGAACGGTTTTAACCCAAAAAAGAAAAGGTCATAACAAAAACTAACTAATATCACTTCTTGAGTATCCATGAGAGGTTGGACCCAGTGCTAAGGACAGTTCATATATTTCTTTTATTCTTTGCAAGAATCTCATGAGGTAATTTTCCTATCCATATCAGAAATGAGAAAACTAGGGCTCGAAGAAGTTATCCAGTTATCCCAAAGTTCATAGCCATCGTCAGTTGGCTAAACATGTATACCAAATTATTCTTGTATTAATAACTGGTGGGGTACATCATAAAAAGAAGCATTTTCATCCATCATGTTGGCAACATTTAAGAGATCAATAATACCATGTTGGTGAAGGTATGGAGACAAAGATATTCTTGGTGGAAACATAAGATGCTATCATTTTTTCCATTAGGCAAACCCAGTAAAGTTTTTCAGGTGCATCATTTTCAGCCAGCAAATCTACTTGTAAAAATGTATCCTCCAGAAAGAATTGGACATGTTCACACAAATATTCTCCGTTGTTGGTAGCAGTCAAAAATAAGAAACAGTGCAAAAGGTCTGCCGATGGTTGGTATAGCCAAATACATTATGGCACATTATTATTAGGGAACACTAGATCATAAGTAAAAACAAAGAGACAGTCATCCGTGTACTTACTTGAAAAGACATCCAACACACTCTATCATTAAGAAAGCAAGTGACAGGGACTTCCCTGGGGGCCTGGTGGTTAAGACTACACACTTCCAATTCATGGGGCATGGGTTTGATCCCTGATGGGGGAACAAAGATTGCATATGCCAATGGTAGACCAAAAACAAAACAAGGAAGCAACAGAACAATGTATATGTTATAATCCCACACGAGAAGACAAAAAGAAAAAAAAAAAGCAAGAATATAGGTCTCTAAATAAAAAAGATCTAGAAGGATAAACACCAAACTGCACACAAGGGTTAAATCTGGGAAAGGAAGTAGGATGGTGAATGAACTGAATTTGCCATTTTAAAACAGATTTTTTAAACTTTAATTTTTTTAGCTGTGTCGGGATCTTACTTTCCCAACCAGGGATGGAACCTGGGCCCCTGGCAGTGAGAGCATGGAATCCTAACCCCTGTTCTGCCATCCTAATCCCTGAATTTGGCATTCTAAAGGTTAAAAAAACACCCCAAATGGCCAAATAGTGGCAATTTCATGTTACAATATAAAGTCGTAGTAAAAAATATGTTTGTGGATTTAATGAATTATTACAATGATAATATATTCACATGTAACTTATGAAAACAAACCAAACTAATGTACAAAAAACCAGATAAGAAGCAGTCCCTGCCCCTCCAAGCACCTGGAGACATCTGAAGAAGGAAAAATAAGCCAAGTTATTTGTGCAAAGCCCCCAGTGGTGCTAAGAACTTAAGACTGAGCATAATACCTGGACACAACAGACCAAGTTCTAGGCCCAGTTCTGCCTCTCAGTTGCCGGCTAAACCTAGGCCAAACTACTTTAGTCTTCCAGGTTCTAACTTTTTGCCGACTGGATGGACTTTTGCAGAATCTAATGCCTATGCCCGGCGATTTGTTATGTAAGTGAATACATCTCTGGTCAATAACATTCAGGAAACAAAACCTCTCTGGTAAATAAGGTGTTCACAAGGGCACTTCACCCATGATCTCAGTAATTCTCATAACACTTAAGCCAACACCCATCATCAATATATTACAGACAAGGAAAAGGAAGGGTCTGGACTAACTTTTAAGTCAGATCCACTCATCCACATATAGCTCCAGCTGAGACCCTGAGATTCTGGAACAGGAGTGTGAACCAAGAGGTACCAGCCTACCCCTGGCCCCAGGCAGCCCTCTTTCCAGTGAAATTTCCCGGAGAGAGGGAGAGCTCAGCACAACGGATGCGAACGGAGAGCATCTGGATTCCATGGTCGCTCTGCTGTTCACCTCCACTGGGCCCCTGCACTTACTTCTCTGGCCCCAGGATTATTTACAATCAGGGCTTCCCTGCTAGCTCAGTTGGTAAAAAGTCTGCCTGCAGGAATCCAGATGGATTCCTGGGTTTGTAAGATCCACTGGAGAAGGGATAGGCTAGATCAAGTAGTTTTTTCCCATCTACAGATCAGAAAACTGAGGCTTAGAGAAGTTAAGTAATGTGCCTCCAGTCACGCCGTGGGAAGGCGGTGAAACTGGGCTTCAAATAAGTTCTACGCCTCTGCGCTGATGATAGTAAACACTTCTTCACTATGCAATGCTTCACCGTTTGCATTGGGCCATAAAATACAGTATTTTCTTTTAATCTAACAAGAAAGTGAGAAAGAAGTCTCTAGCTTTCACCAGAATCTCAAAGACTTCAGAGCCAAGCAAGTACGTGCCACGCAGGTACGTGGCCACCTCGCAGGGCTGTTAACTAACCGCAGAGAGCGTTCATTCGCGCGCTCTCGTTAATTACCTTCATCGCTGACCTACAGGGGGAATTACCACCCCTATTTACAAACCAGGAAACACACTACGACAAATGCGGTGCACCGCCTGCGGAGAACCCGGCCCCCGCCCCCTGCTCCGCGCCCTCCGGTCGCTCCAGCTGCCGGGAGGCCCTGGGGAACGCCGGTGTCCCACCCTTTCTTGGACCCTCGGGCGATGCCGGGCTCAGAGACGTACCTGACGTGCCCTAAAGTCGGGGGTTCCAAGCAAACCCCCGACCTCCCGCCTGGTACCCACCAGAGGCCGAGTCAACCGCGGCCAGAGCAAGAGCGGGTGTCGCCCAGCCGCCACGCGCATGCGCGGGCGCAGCCCCGCCGGATTCTACCACCGAGAGATTTGGGGGTACCCGGCCCCGGGCGGTCCCCATCGGACCCTATGCGAAGCGCCAGAAACTCATGAGGACGGCTCTTGACATACTTAACAGACTCCATAGAGGCAGTGTCTCTAGAGTCACTTGGGCTATAGGCAAGGTCGAGAAACCACACTCACTTTCCCCGGAAACCCCTTGGTCTGGTCTCTCCCCAGCCTACGGGGACCGTCGCCATGGTAACGGCGTGCACGCGAAGCTCGCGATGCTCCCCATTGTTGTGAGAAAAGGTGGAGGTGCCGGCTGTGGCCCGCGTTGCTGGGAGAACGTCAGGACTTATAGCCTCAAAATGGGCCTCTCCCAGACGTCCCTCCTCCTCTTCCTCTTCCCAGATCACAAAACAAAGGGTACCCCTTCCTTGTGGATGTGGGGGCCAACAGGTCTCGGGTGTCCCATCCAGAACTTCACAGGGTTCCCTGAGGGCCCCGTGGCGGAATCGGCACCACCGAGTTCCGCGGATTCCGCCTGCAGTCTTCAGGTAAGATGAACAGACACAGACCATGACCCTACCTTCCTACGCTCCATCTCTCGTCGGCTTTGACAGGTAGGGGAGACAGGCCAGGGGCAGCTTCAAGGTCGCACCGTGAGCAGGGTGCAGAGAACTACTCGAGAAAAGACTCCAGATCTCCTAAAATCCTAAATGTGTATTTGATGAACATTCCATTTGATAAACGAAGAAACTCAGGCTCATTCAAGGGATATTTACTGGGTGCCTTCTGAATGCACCAAGTCATCCAGTCATTGAGGGACATGACCCATGGGTCTCTGGCTCCACATGCAATTTTCTTCCAACTATACCTTACTTCATTGAAAATGGGAAATTTCCATGTCCTGGAACCAAACTGCCTGGTCTAACCCAGCACCATCTAATGGAAACATAATGTGGGCCACATACATAATTTAGAATTTTCTCAGAGCCATATTTTAAGAAAATTCTTTTGAAAATCAGGTGCTATTACTATGAATAATGTTTATTTTCACTCATATGTCCCAAATATGATCATTTCAACATACAATCAATATTTTTAAATTCTGCTTTAGGTTTTAAATTTTAATTAACTAAAATTAAGATGTTAGGACTTCCCTGGTGGTCTAGTGGCTAAGACTCCACACTCCCAATCCAGGGGGCCCAGGTTTGATCCCTTTTCAGGGAATTAGATCCCATGTGCTGAAGCAAAGAGTTGTCATGGTGCAGCTAAAAGGTCCCACGTGCCACAAGGAAGATCAAAGGTCCCGTGGGCTGCAACTAAAACCCGGCACAGCCAGATAAATAAAATAATTTTTTTTAAGATTTTAGTAGTTTGGTCACACTAACCAAATTCCAAGTACTCAGTTGTTACATGTGGCCAGTGGCTACTGTGATGCACAGGTCTAGGCTTTTCCTGTCCTTGTACTCTGTGCCCCTCTGCTTGGATGGTATTTCCCTTTCTCATTTATCTAAGTAGTTCCTGCTCTTCAAGTTGTGACTCCTTGACCCCATGGGCTGTAGCCCACCAGGTTCCTGTGTCCATGGGATTTTCCAGGCAAGAATACTGGAGTGAGTTGCCATTTGAAGCAGTGGTCAGTTATAATTCCCAGGTGGCACTAGTGGTAAAGAACCCGCCTGCCAATGCAGGAGACCAAAGAGACGCAGGTTCAATCCCTGGGTCGGGAAGATCCCCTGGAGAAGGAAATGGCAACCCACTCCAGTATTCCCGCCTGGAGAATCCCATGGACGGAGGAGCCTGGTAGGCTACAGTCCATGGGGTCACAAAGAGTCAGACACAACTGAAAGCAGCTTAGCACTAACACATAATTAATTAGCACTTGTCACCTCTAGTTGACGTAAGCTTCATTAGGGCAGGGATCAAGTCTGATTTAGTTCACCATCCTGTCCCCCAGTAAGAAGGAATTGCTGATTCTGTTGGGCAGTCAGTAGGTAGTCATTTAATGACTGAAAGTTAAACTGAAGAAAAGTCTGCCTGACTCCAGCCTCAGTGTTGTTTTAACGTAACATGTTTAAGTTAAAACATTTAACTTTAAACAAAGGACTTTCAAATCTCATGTGCAAGAATATGTGCTCCATGAGAGCAGAATGTTTTTTTATTCTTCCACTCATCTGCCCCTAATATACAGCGCAGTCCTGGACACAGGGTAGATATTCAATGAAGTTAGCATTCTCCCCATCCTCTCTCTCTCCCCAAGTAGTGACAGTAAAAACTTTTATCATGCTTCAGAGAATACTTATCCTAAAATAGTATGCTGAAAGATTCAGAAAGGAACAGAGACTTTTAAATGTTTCTCTTAAGCATAATATTCAGTTCTCCTATTAGACATGACTCAGTCAGTTCAGTTGCTCAGTCATGTCCGACTCTGCGACCCCATGAACCGCAGCACGCCAGGCCTCCCTGTCCATCACCACCTCCCAGAGACTACGCAAACTCATGTCCATTGAGTCAGTGATGCCATGCAACCATCTCATCCTCTGTCGTTTCCTTCTCCTCCTGCCCTCAATCCTTCCCATCATCAGGGTCTTTTCAAATGAGTCAGCTCTTTGCATCAGGTGGCCAAAGTATTGGAGTTTCAGCTTCAATATCAGTCCTTCCAATGAAATGTTAAATGAAAGCGAGAGGCTTCTTAACAGAGCTCCCCTAAGCCTGGCTTTTCAGAGAATGTGCTTAATTTTCCAGTTCATGTTGGGGCGGGGTGTGGAAGAAAACTCAGAAGCGCTGTATGGCTAAAGGCTAGGAGCAGAGTATTGGCCTGGGCCAATCTTTCCTACAATCCAGCTGACTTGGGGCAACCCAAATGGATAACCTCTTTGGCCCAAAAGAAGTGTGATGAGTTAGAAAGGGACTCAGGGAACTTCCCTGGTGTGGTGGTCCAGTGGCTAAAACTCTGATCTCCCAATGGAGGGAGCCTGTGTTCGATCTCTGGTTGGAGAACTAGATCCCACATGCTGCAGCTAAGAGTTTGCATGTCACAGCCAAAACCTCCTGCATGCTACAACTAAGACCCAGTGCACCTAAGTAAATGTAAAAAAAAAAAAAAAGGAATCAGATACTGATTAAACCTACTTCCTACAGGGTAATTTGCCTAACGAAGAAAGATGCGGAAGCAAATTCTAGTTCAGGATTGTAAGTGCTGTAATAGTTGCAAGCAGAATCCTTCAATGGAGAAGGTATGGTACTAATGGCCTGGAGTAATTCAAGGTTTTCTAAAGGATATATCACTTGGGCTGATTGAATGGGGGCAACGGCATGTACAAAGGCACAGAGCACACAGCATAGCAGGGACTGGGAAGAAGCTGAGTGCAGCAGGCGTATAGGATGGCTGGCTGGGGGGAGAGAGCAGAGTAGAAGGCAGGAACCAAAGGAGAGGCAAGGAGACTGGTGAAAGGGCACCTGGTTAATTTTTTTTCATCGAACTATACCTTTTCTCTCTCTTTCCATAATGTATGAGCTTCTTGAGGGCAGATCTGAATCTTTTACTTTATTATAACCAGGCCTATACCCCCAGGCCCTGGACAGGGAGGACCCACAGATGGTAGCGATAAATTCCTCCTGGCCAGGAAGCAAGGACCCCGGAGAGCAGTCTGGCCAGCATATTCCAAATCCAGGAGGAGAAGTAGGGACGGGGCCACTGGAGAGGAAGCAGAAAGCCTCAGGTCTATCACGAGCCTCATGCTGAAGAAATGGACCGCCCACCCCAGCGTCATAGCAGCCCAGGATCTGAGAGCTGAAGAGGGTCCTAGCAACCTAATTCACATCTCTGACTTTATAGGCAAGGCTTAGAGAGGCAAAGAGATTTGACTGCGCTTCTAGTTTGGAATCTGGCTTGCTGAATGGTCTAGAGCCCCAGGCTTTTCAGCACTCTGGTCTCCTTTGGGCTTCCCGGGTGGCTCAGTGGTGAAGAATTCACCTGCCAATCCAGGAGATGAGGGTTTGACCCCTGGGTTGGGAAGATCCCCTAGAGAAGAAAATGGCAACCCACTTCAGTATTCTTGCCTGGGAAATCCCGTGGACAGAGAATCTTGGCAGGCTACAATTCATGGGGTCACAAAAGAGTTGGGCATGACTTAGTGACTAAACAACAACAGTCTCCTTTTGTTTATTTATTTGGCCTTGCTGTGTTGCTTTCAGGATCTTAGTTCCCCAACCAGGGGTTGAACTTGGGCCCCTGGTAGTGAGAGCATCGAGACCTAACCCCTGGACCACCAGGGAATTTCCTAGTCTCTTTAGTTTAAAATTAGGATAATTTTCATCAGAGGGTGATGGTGGGGATCGGCCAGTAGAAAGCAAAAGTGTATATGCTTGAAGTTTTCAGTTAGGAACGTGGTACATATATACAGTGGAATCTACAACACCCCTAAGATAAAAAATATGGTGGCGCAGTGGTAGAGAATCCACCCACTACGGCAGGAAATGCAGGAGACTCAGGTTCGATCCCTGGGTCAGGAAGGTCCCCTGGAAAAGGAAATGGTAACCCACTCCAGTATTCTTGCCTGGAGAATCCCCTGGGCAGAGGAGCCTGGCAGGCCTTAGACCATGCGGGCAGAAAGAGTCAAATGTGACTAAAGCGACTTAGCACGCATGCTCCAGGCGTCTTGTGTTCAGCCTGAGGTTACAATGCTGCACCTGTTGTGGGGACCTCAGTTCCTGCACAACTCAAAGTTATGTGTATCTCTTGAGAAGCATGCACACACGCGTATGTAAAATAGAGAACTAATAGGGATCTACTGTGCAGCACAGGGAACTCTACTCAATACTCTGTAATGACCTATATGAGAAAAGAATCTAAAAAAGAACAGATATAAAACCGATTCACTTTGCTGTACGGCAGAAACTAACACAACATTGTAAATCAACTCTATTCCCAATAAAAACAAAAGAAGCAAAGGAGGAAAAAAAAGAAAAGAATGGGTTTCTCTAACAAGTCTTTATTCCCCCATGTTGTATGCGGCGTGTGCCTCGCCATCAGCCCTGCTTGCAAGATGAACATGGTTGAGCTTTCTAAGTTGGTTCTGTGCTTATTTCTGATTTCCAGGAGGCTGGTTGAACAGAGAACAAGACCACAGGGGAGGAGTGAGAGGCTCTTAAAAGTGAAAACTTAACTGTTGGTCAGTGTACAAGGAAGCGGACAATGGCTCACTTCAGGAGGTTGGAGGTCATCAACTTCACTGCTTTGCCAATGGTGCCACTGGATGAACATCTGGGTGTTTCCCTGGTTGCGCAGAACGCACTAAAGGATGCCACGAGGAAGAATCTGAAGGACAACGTGCCCTGTATCCTTCTGTGGTGCCGTCTGCAGTGGAGACAACACGCCTGCACAGAGGTATCTATCATACCCCACTTACTAACTTGTTTCTTATGTGTTTGTTGATTTTCTTCAATTATTTAAGCTCCACCTATCCTCTGAAAGAATTTGAGGCTGCGAAGGAGTGTTTGACTTGAGTTGGTTTTACTAAGATAGAGCAGAAAGAGCACCAAAGGAAGACATGCTGGAAATATTTGTTGAAAAAGATGGGGAAGAAGAGGGAAAAAATGCTCCATTCCCCCATTGTCTCCTTTCCCTTCTACCTTCCAAAGAATTAAACTTAGAGCTAGAAACGAAATTATAGTCCAGGCCTCAGAAGAGTTAGCTGAGTACTCAACTATTTTTTTTTTTTTTAAATTCTGTTTGTTTGTTTTTGGCTGTGCCATGTGACTTGCAGGGTCTTCGTTCCCTGACTAGGGATTGAAACCAGGCACACACGGCAGTGAAAGTGGGCCAAGTCCTAACCACTGGACTGCCAGGGAATCCCCTCTCTTTCTTTCTCTCCCTCTCTTTCTTTCTTTTTAAGACTCCATTTAGGGGACTTCCCTGGTGGTCTAGTGGTTGGGACTTCACCTTTCAGCGCAGGCTGTGCGGTTCGGTCCCTGGCCGAGGAGCTAAAATCCCACATGCCTCACGGCCAAAAACCAAAACAGAACACAGAAGCAATATTGCAGCACATTCAATAAAGAATTTAAAAAATAATAACTCCATTTGACCTTTCTAACCTGCCAGCACCTCTGCCTGGGCCAGACTTTGCCCCTTCTGGCATCCTCCAGACGCTACCAGAATCTTCCTTCTCTGACTCTGGCCTCATTGATCCGGATCTCACTTCTGACCCTGAACCTTGTGTCTCGGGGACTCACAGAATCCCATCTCTGGGGGAACCATAAAACTCATGCAGCAAATAGAGACCGTCTTCGGTTATAAATAAGTCTGTCCCTTCTCTACAGAGCTCACTTTCGAGTCATGCTCCTGCCAGCCAAGCTGCGTGTCTCTCTCTGCATCACCTCACTTTCCGGGTCTCTCTGAAACCCTTCTCAAGATGAGCACAAATGATCCCATGAGGATCTGCTTCAGGGTTGCACTTTCCTGGGCCTTTTTCTAATGTGCCCTCTCTCTTCTTAATCCCACACTCATCGCAACCTAAGCAATCCATTTCACTCCCTATGATTTGTCATGTCTCTCCTTGGCATCTTCACTTGTCAAGTGTCCTCCAACTTGTAAGAACACTTGAGGGTAATGGAAGTAACAGTGAGCCTGGCTTTACGTGAAGGCTGTGAGGAGTGATGGATTATGAGGCTTTTACAAAGGATGTACCCTAGACCACTTGAGACTACGACAGAAAGAAATGCAAACGTAGAGAGGGTAATAAGAGGGGCCATCAAACTGAGCAGAGATTTCAACAGTGATAAACAAGATTGAGGTGCCCTTGGACCCAGGCATCCTTCACCTGAAAATCTCTCTTAAAGGAATAATCCCAAATAAGGAAACACTCTCAGTGTGACTGTGTGCATCACAGAGTGATTTATAGTTGCAAAAAATATAAACAGCTTAAATGTTCAATACCGAAGGGACAGTTAAGTCTATTAAGATGCATTCTCTAAATGAATTTGTAGACTGCCATTTAAAATATTACAAAGATTATGGAAAATGATTGTAATAACGAGTGGGAGAGAAGTCAGAGTAGTAACTAACACAGGCACACACTGATATTATAATTATATAAAAAAGTATGTATGTAATAGTGCTAGAAGGAAGTCTCTCCAGATCCTAGTAAGTTGTTAGGTTGGTAGCATAATGGGTAATTCTTTTTCTGCTTTTCAAGGTGTCTAGAATGTGGTTAATTTTTGTTTACAATTTTTAAAGCAGCTCATTTAAGGCAAGATAAAAGAAGTGGAATGTTTGCAGAGAAAATAATGGAGTGGGGAAAAGGCAAGGAAGGCAGTGAGCTGCTGTCCTGGCCGGGCTCCCTCAGCCTGTTGCGTCTGTGTGTAATCGTCGCCCAGAAAGTTTCCTTAACAGGCCCACCCCCCAGCGTGCCTGGTTGGCTCCATTCAGCAGGTGAACCAGATGATTGCTGATGCAGATCTGAGTCCCAACCCGCTGGTGCACAGCCTGGTGAGTTTTGAGTGCTAAGGTAAGGCTTCCAGGAAGAAAGGAGTCTAGGGACCCCTTTATTAATTTGAAAGCACGTTTGCACAATAGAAGTCTTAAAGACATGTTTCTTTAAATTCATAAACTTCTATTTTTATCTATATAAAAGTCCTGTTTTTGTATATAGAATTTGGCTTCAGCAAAATCAATTTGACTCTTCCCTATTCCTTATGTCAGTGGCATTTTCATCATAGTAAACAGGTGAATATTTTTTCATGTATCTTGGGACTCATTTGCAAGTGTTTCTGCCAGATAGAGCCCTGGAAGTGAAATTTAAAATTTTGATGGATACAGTCAAGTTGCCTTTCACAGAGGTTAAGCCACTCTTTACTGAAGCTGGAAGGAGACCACGAGCTTTAGTTCTCCCTTACCCCGTCGAGCAGAGCCTAGAATTGAATTGTGAATAAAAATAAAATACACACACACTATTTGGAACAATTTTGCTTAAGTTCAAAAGCACTCTGTCTCTGTATGTGTGCTCTGTACATGTGCATGAGGGTGTGTGTAGCTCCAGAGGTTTAGAATAAGACTGTCAGAGTTTGAATTCCTGCCGCTTACTGTTCTCTCACATTCTGACATTCGGTAAACTATGGAGCCTCTATGAGTCTCAGTGTCTGGTAAAATGATAACATTGTTACTATATCTACTTCATAGATATACTATTATATATGCAAGATATACTATTATATATAACTCATCTAATTAAGTAAGTTAGATGAGTTAAGTAAGCTCAGTTGCTCAGTCACGTCTGGCTCTTTGTGACCCCATGGACTGCAGCACGCCAGGCTTCCCTGACCATCACCAATTCCCAGAGTTTACTCAAACTCATCTCCATCGTGTTGGTAATGCCATCCAACCATCTCATCCTCTGTCATCCCCTTCTCCTGCCTTCAGTCTTCTCCACCATCAGAGTCTTTTCCAGTGCATCAGGTGGCCAAAGTATTGGAGTTTCAGCTTCGATATCAGTCCTTCCAATGAATATTCAGGACTGATCTCCTTTAGGATGGACTGGTTGGATCTCCTTGCAGTCCAAGGCACTCTTAAGAGTCAGTCTTCTCCAACACCACAGTTCAAAAGCATCAGTTCTTCGGCGCTCAGCTTTCTTTATGGTCTGACTCATCTTAATAGATGAGTTAAGACTCTCAAAAACCCTTAGATGGTGCCTGGCTCTCAGGAAGGACATTATTTATGTGAATGTGTAGGGAAAGAGTCTGGAAGGATACATGCCAAATGGAGTCAGTTCTGGAAAGGGAATGGGATGGAAGATGAGTAGTTATTACTCCAAGTATGTCTGTAATGTTTAGGTATTTTACAACAAGACTGTATTTATATGTCAGTTCTGTGGGGTTGTTCTGATAATTTTAGAGCCAGGAAAATGAGTATTATCCTTCCAGTAGCAGGATCTGGTGACTTTTCAAGGCTGCCCAGCATCTGCACAGCTTCTCAGTGTTCTTTACTGCCAGTCAGAGCCAGGACGGGTCTGGCAGGAGCAACTGTGGGAGCTTCCCTGACCATCACCAATTCCCAGAGTTTACTCAAACTCATCTCCATCGTGTTGGTAATGCCATCCAACCATCTCATCCTCTGTCATCCCCTTCTCCTGCCTTCAGTCTTCTCCACCATCAGAGTCTTTTCCAGTGCATCAGGTGGCCAAAGTATTGGAGTTTCAGCTTCGATATCAGTCCTTCCAATGAATATTCAGGACTGATCTCCTTTAGGATGGACTGGTTGGATCTCCTTGCAGTCCAAGGCACTCTTAAGAGTCAGTCTTCTCCAACACCACAGTTCAAAAGCATCAGTTCTTTGGCGCTCAGCTTTCTTTATGGTCTGACTCATCTTAATAGATGAGTTAAGACTCTCAAAAACCCTTAGATGGTGCCTGGCTCTCAGGAAGGACATTATTTATGTGAATGTGTAGGGAAAGAGTCTGGAAGGATACATGCCAAATGGAGTCAGTTCTGGAAAGGGAATGGGATGGAAGATGAGTAGTTATTACTCCAAGTATGTCTGTAATGTTTAGGTATTTTACAACAAGACTGTATTTATATGTCAGTTCTGTGGGGTTGTTCTGATAATTTTAGAGCCAGGAAAATGAGTATTATCCTTCCAGTAGCAGGATCTGGTGACTTTTCAAGGCTGCCCAGCATCTGCACAGCTTCTCAGTGTTCTTTACTGCCAGTCAGAGCCAGGACGGGTCTGGCAGGAGCAACTGTGGGCCCTCACATGACCTGGAGGAAGGGGGGCTTTGTCCTTCCTGCTTCTCTATCAAGCAGCCTATCTGGGGGCAGGTGCTGACTGCCTGCTGCCCCCAGAGCCCTCCCCTGGTGACCCTGCCCAACCTCTGTTGACCACAGTGTGCCCTGACCTTTATACATCAGCCTTGACCACGTCAGCATCTGAGCCAGACTGGTGTCTCCAGGCTCCACACTGCCCAACCAGAGGGCATCTGGCACAGCACCAGATGCATAAAAAGTGTTCAGTAGATGTGTAGTCGGTGAGCCATCTCCTTCTGAGATCAGACGCCCCTGCCTGCTTTACCCCTAGCCATGTCCTGTTTCTGTTCCTTCTCCCACACCCCGAGTGTGAGTTTCTCCTCCAGTCTCTGGCCATGAACTTGCCTAGCTCTGCTTTCCAGTCTCCTTCCCTCGGGAGCTTGTACACGCACCATTGCAGCTTCACCATTCACTCCTGCAGTAGGGAGTAGGGCATGCCTTCCTCTGCCTATAGGCCACAGCCTCTGAAAAGGCCTTCCTTGCACCTCCACCCCGAGACCAGTGTAGGTGCCCTTTCAGGGTGCACTCCTGACACCTGTCCCCCACCCTCAATAGCACTGATTACCTTGGTCACCTCGCAGTCACTGGCTTCTCCCCACTCGTCTCTGAGCCCTCGGAGGACAGAGACGGGCTTTGATGCTCATGGCTGCATCTCCAGCACTGGCCCAGTGTCTGACTTTTAGTAGATGCTCAGGAAATATTTGTGGAATGAAGGACAGGTTTGCAAATTTGAGCTTCTCACCTGTATTTTGGTCTCAGATTCCTAGTTACCTAGAGCAGTGATACCTAAACCTAACTGATCATCAGACTCCCCCGGGAGCTTTTTGAAAAACAAAGTGAAAAGGGCCAGATGCAGACCTGTGTGCCGTGTATCCTTCATCTGAATCAGTACAGAATACCTCTAGAAAACCTCTAGACAGCTAGGCAAGAAACTAAGAATCTTGAGTGAGCAGTAGAAAGGAGACTTCTTACTGTGTTTGATTTTGTACCATGTAAAATATTTATGGTTTTAAAAATTTAAATAGAGAACAACTTAGAGCCACAGTAAATAAACAGTTCAAAACCCAATAAGGAATGATATTTACTCCAATAAGGAATCAGTTCAGTTCAGTTGCTCAGTTGTGCCCAACTCTTTGCGACCCTGTGGACTGCAGCACGGCAGGCTTCCCGGTCCGTCACCAACTCCTAGAGCCTGCTCAGACTCATGTCCATCGAGTCAGTGATGCCATCCAATCATCTCGTCCTCTGTCATCCCCTTCTCCTGCCTTCACTCTTTCCCAGCATCAGGGTCTTTTCTAATGAGTCAGTTCTCATCAGGTGGCCAGAGTATTGGAGCTTCATTTTCAGCATCAGTCCTTCCACTGAATTTTCAGGACTGAATAAACATCTCTAATAAATCTGTATATCTGAATAATTCCCTAGCAAGGCTGGTCACTGGGCAGGTTTGGGAGTTGCTTCCTAGAGAACAGCCCTACCTGTAGGTCCTTCTGTCATCTCAAATGCAAACTCAGGTCTCATCATTTTTTGCCCTAAAGCTTACTTTTCCTCCAAGATTCAAAGTTCCTTTCTGTTCTTTCTCTGTGGAAATCTTGTGTATCCTTCTGGGCCCTGCCAGTGTCAGCTACAGTGACATCCTGGTGGGTGGCAGAGGCATGGCTGTATTGTCACGTTGACACTCACCCATCCGATTCATTCATCCATCGTGCCTTCTCTGATGCACGTGACTGGGGCAACAGTGTTGTGCAAAGTGTGACCCCGTCCCCGGCAGGCCCACACACCTGCACACATTCCATTACCAGTTGAGGAGGAAGGTAGCGGGAGGCTGGAGAAGCATTTCACAGTTTATCAAGCTAAAGAGAGCTGCCTCCTCCTTCCTGGCCAGTCCTCTCTGCTCCAACCCATACTGATCCCACTCATTTGAATCCTAAACGTTTAAGACTTTATTGTCCCCTGTATGTGGATTTGGTTCTCTGAATAGACTAGAAATTCCTTGAGGGCAAAGACACAGAATCACACTTGGTTAACTTCATTATCCCAGCTTAGCGCTGGGCTGGGTGACAGTCAGTGCACCTTGTTGGCTCACTGACATTTGTTTTTCTTTCCTCCCTTTTATCAGGACTGGGGGAGTGGGGAGGAGGAATCAGAGATCAAGAGAAATCTCTTGAGAGGTCAGGGTATGGTGATGACTAATAATAATAATAATAGTTACTGTTTATTAAGCCTACGGAGTGCTAGTGTTTTAAAACGCATCAGATTCTTTATAGTAGATCTCAGCCTTATAAGAGCGCTGGGAGGTAGATGTTATTATCCCCCTGTACAGAGGTTAAACAGCAGCTTGTCTCCCGTGGAGCCATGATTGGAAGCCTGCTCCAGATCTTGTGTTCCTCGGGACTGTGGGCAGGAGGAGGGGCAGCGTGGGAGAAGGTGGGGTGGGGGATGTAGTGGTGGTGACCCTCAGGGGGATGAGGTCAGTGACACACAGGGGCACCAAGGCCCTACCACCTAGCGGGGAGACAGCAAGGCCCTGCCACAAACTTTGCTCCAGGCCTTTTGTGCACCGGCAGGAGAAATGGCCTAATTCGTGACCCCTGCCCTCCCCTCAGATTTGCACTAAAACCCCTTTTCTTTTTTGGTTTTTGAAGGCAATTGAGAAATATGAGATGGAGAAGAAGGCTTTAAAAAGAGAGCGAAGTCGCGGCGGCTTGGCAGACAGAGGCAAAACTCCTTTCCTGTAGATGATGGTGTTTTAGTGGGGTTTGGATTTTTTTTAGTGTCTGAAATGTAATTGAGTAGGAATCAGGAGTTTCAGGTGAGAGTATCTCTGGCCTCTTCTGAGAGAGCCTTTAATCTCACTTCTTGGCATCAGGCAAGGAAGGAGGGACAATGCCATTTCGAGATGACCTGCTGGCGGACACCGTGCACCAAGTGTTTTCGTACGGATCCCCTTTTAAAGCTTCCTAAGACCCCTACCTGTGAGGCAGCTGCCTTCGAACATGTTTTATACTTGAGAGAAGGCAAGGAAACCACTTTCCAAGAACCATAAGGCTTGTCCGCCGCAGGTCTTAGATTCACCCCAGACTGACTTCGAAACTCATGTTTTATCTGCTCATCCTGACTGCTTCTCTGAGCTCAAAAGCAGTCTGATCAAATAAGGAGGGGAGTCTTAGCAAGTCAGCGACTCAGGCAAACTAATAATGCGTATGCCATCTGGCTGCTCGGGATGAATGAAAAATCACAGGTATGATTACCACACAGCCGTGGGCAGATCCCGCGGTTACTCACATCCTATTCTCTTCTTTCATTTTCCTGCAGAAAAGAGCGAAGGAAAATCACAGTATATTTGCAAGGGCTCAGAATTCAGGAATGTCAAATCTTTCATTATCAAAAGGGTAAGGGATCTCTTGCTGGGTTGGTTTCTGCTGGGCCTGAACTACATTTTATTCCCAGGGAAAGGCCCCTTGGCACCTGGATGGACATTATGTAGGAAAATGGCAGAGTACCTGTTTTAGAAAATCTGAACCAATCTTACCGTCCTATACAATGGACATGAACTTGGGCAAACTCTAGGAGATGGTGAGGGACAGGGAGGCCTAGCATGCTGCAGTCCATGGGTTCACAGAGTGTCAGATACAACTTGGTGATTGAACAACACCAATGTACTTTAATAACTTTAGAATTTCTCATAACACCTCAAAAAGGTAGAATCAAGAGGATTCCAGAGGTCAGTTGTCCGTTTATTTTTAGAACTTAGAAGCTGTTTATCCTTAGAAACAATGAATTCAGCTTCAGTTCACAAAGAGCCACCGTGTCGCAGAGCTCCCAGGGGTGCATTCCCACAGCAGTGGGGCTTTTGTGGGTCACTGCAGACACCCCAGGGAGCGGACAGTCAGGAGCAGTCAGAGGACCCGTCCAGCGCCATGCAGCTTGCTGGTGACAGAGCCGCCTGCCTCTCGCTCAGAGGGGGTCTTGCTCTCTCAGCGTCCTCTCCAGTAGCACTCTGGCCCCATCTCGTAGCCACCCCAGTCAAGATCCTCCTGAGTGCTGTTGCTTCGGTTGTGTCCGACTCTCTGCGACCCCGGTGAGCCTGTAGCCTGCCAGGCTCCTCTGTCCTTGGGATTTCCCAGGCAAGAATACTGTAATCGGTTGTCTTTTCCTCCTCCAGGGGGTCTTCCAGACCCAAGGATCAAACCTGTCTCTTGCCTCCTCCATTGGCAGGCCGGTTCTTTACCACTAGCGCCCTCTGGGAGGCAAGATCCTCCTAAGCTCTCTCTTTAAACTACCCAGCTCATGTGTATTCAAGCCTTTAAATGCAGAGAATATGTTACCCTTTTTCACCTTATAGCCTGGAAAATTCCCACACAGCGTAGAGCCCGATGGTTGTGGGTCTACATGGAAACTGTCATATGACCCACGATGGTGGCCGAGCAGCTCTGAATGTCCTGTCCAGAGCGCCACAGCCAGTACGTGGGGGAGCTGGCCTCTGACGCAGAGTCAGTGCAGTTGACTACTCAGTTCTCCATTGCCAAGGCCATCGCCCAGTTACAGAGGAACTCAGTCCCTCAGGACGTTTCCAGGAGGAGCCTTTGGGCCGTGGTTATTGATCTCCTCTTCCTACTTTTCTGTATTTTTACATTTTATAGTCATATTTTTATCCAAAAATCCATTTAATGATATATGTTAAGAACCGTAGAGGTGGGTTGGTCATATCCTTTGACCTTAATAGTGTCATTTTGAGAAATTCATGCCCATTTTGAGAAATTGATGCCAAGTAAATAACGTCAAAGAGGTGACCCATGTGGTCCCAGTTAGTAATAATACTAATTTGAACTCATCTGTGAGTAGTTAATTAAATTGTAGCACATCTTAACAAGATATACTACTTTATATGATAAATTTCATGTGAAAAATTTAAGGGGATAAAGCAAGACATAAAAGTGTATATGCATATATGTATCGTAAAATGATTGAAGTAACACATGCGTATTTGTATACATGTGCTCAAAGCCTGAAAGGAAAATAGAAATAATGTAAATATCTGTCGGATAAGAACTCCTGGGATCACGCACGCACTCTCATTCTCTTCAACATTCTCTGAGATTGTTAATACTATCTCCATGATAAAAAGGAGAAGATACTGTGTTGTTTTAAACTGTCAAAATGAGGGACCCCGTTTTCATACTCTGTTTTTGTCTTCAGAAAACAGCAGATAAAAATCTCCTGGCAGAGCTGTACCAGTACCCATCCTTTGACAACTCTAGGCCAAACAATCTTCCGAATGGGGTGGACTTCTGTGATTTGGTGGGCAACGTGATCCTGGCTGAGAAAAACCCCCTAGCGGCAAGGTAAGAAGAGAGAGCCCTCTGGGGCGCCCGCCTGCACAGGACACACCGCTGTCCCAGTCTTACACCCCAGGGAATTGAGTCGGGCAGGGAAGTTGCTGAGGGCCACACAGTTTGCAAGTGACTGAGCTGAGATTAGACCGACAACGAAACCGACATCCTTTCTCCCAGTGCTCTAGGCTCCGAACCGTGCTGATCGCATGACCTATTAGTGTAGCATCTTGAGGTCACACCCTTGTGATACATGTTAATTAATGATGCATGAGTTTCTTCTGTTGTCAGTCACTAGGTTGTATGTGGGTAACCTTAATTATTTTTTTCTTAATTAGACAATAATTAGAATATTTACTTCCTGTGCCCCATGGTTACACCTTGGGGAGAGTCACCAGCTTGGAGAGCCGGGTTCCTTAGGAAGGAGAAAAGTGAAAGTGAAAGTCACTCAGTTGTGTCCGACTCTTTGCAACCCCACAGACTCTAACGTCCATGGAATTCTCCAGGCCAGAATACTGGAGTGGGTAACTATTCCCTTCTCCAGGGGATCTTCCCAACCCAGGGATCGAACCCAGGTCTCCCGCGTTGCAGGCGGATTCTTTCCCAGCTGAGCCACAGGGAAGGAGGAAAGGGAGTATTCTAAAGCCCAGAAGAGCTTGCATGTGTGTTAGACAATGCTGGCCCCTCAGGAGCTGGGGGATAGTTGTGAGCAGGGGTTGACCTGGGAGGAGGCCCAGAAAATTGTCTCAGCCATCTTCCAGCTGTGCCTCAACGCCCCTCACAGCCCCAGGGTCCCCAGAACAGCTGCGACCATTGACCTCTCAGCTCCTAACTAGCTCCCCCGACTCCTGGCACCCAGCTTTTCAGTCTCTTCCGTCTGTACTTCTCCCTGCTTCAAACCACACCCGCATCTCGCTCTGTCCCGCCTCCCTCTCTCCTATCCTTTCTCTGCCTTCTTCTCCTCTTCATGATTTTCTCCCTGCTGCCCTCTTTCAGGCTGTGTCTCTGCCTCTGTGCCGTCTTGCAAGCTGACTTCCTAAGAGCGATGTCTGTTTAGGCCAGTCACTGCCCACTGTGACAGTGGTGTCTGCTGGATTTCCAGTGCCAGGCTCCAGCATGGACTGGTCACTAAGTGGATGGCTGCCTTTCACCGGGTGCTGGTGCCCAGGGCAGGCAGTGGGCACCCTGGGATCAGGTCCTGGACCCCTGCCTTCTTTAGCAGAGAGATGAAGGAGCAGCAGGCACTCAGAGCATCACATTCTCTCCAGGGCAGCATAAAAAAGATGTTCACTACCTGGTTTTTGTGATAACAAGGACCTGGAAGGCAGTACGTCTTGGAGATTAAGTAGCTGTCTGCGCTCTCATTTATTCTTCTGTAAATAGCAATACAGTAGCCTCGACCTTGAAGTATTATTGTAAATTAAATAATGTACATAAGCACACAACACAGCACTTAGGCATAACTTCTCAAAAAATGATCATTTTTATTATCAATGTTATTAGAAAAGTTTAATGATAGACCATCAGTACAGTCATTTTTGGTTTATATATGGACTACTTTGCCACTCTAATGAGCATTTATAAAGAGTGTATTTTAACATACTGTGCTATGATATTAAATTATGTTAAATGAAAAACATCAGTATGTAAAAAACTCTGTGGTACAATGTTGTTATGTCAGCACACAGGAATATCTGGGGTGAAACCATTCAGAGGTATCCCTAGTGTTCTCTGAGTGATAAGATGGTAGTTTCTTTTCTTTCTTTATTGCAATATAGTTGATTTACAATGTTGTATTAGTTTCAGGTATACAAGACTGTAGTTTTTTCTTCTTCCTTTTTCTAAAATTTAAAAGAGGAAGAAAGACATGGAAAATGGATGGTGTGTTTCCTGTGCCACCTTCTCCCCATCCTTGTACCCTTGACAGGCCCACTGACCCCCTCTGGAACCTGAGCTCCCGTTCCATGTGCTGTGTGGGTGCCCCCAGGATGGTGACTGCTGTGCTAACTAATGTCCCATTTCTCAGGTCCCCTGGGAAATGTTTTCCTTAGACCTCAATCCCAAGAAAAATGCATTTCCTGGAACGCTTTAGTCTTATATCTGATGCTGGCTTCTGCTTTTCTTTGGCTCCCAGGAAACCCAAGACAGACATGTGCCCTGCCTTTAAAAGGACCCTCTTCCATCCCGCTTGGGGGCCATGCCAAATTTATTTGCCTCCTCAGATCTTCTCTTCCATCCCCTCCCTATGCCCTCAGCAGCCAGCTTTGCCTCTGGCTCAGAGCACCTGGGGTCCAGCCCTAGACCTTGAGTTCACTTGTTGAACCCTCACAGCCGTTCTGGAGGTCAGGACTGTCGTCACCATCTCCATTTCCCAGAAGAGCACAGACAGATCCAGTACCATTGGTCAGGGCCCTGCAGCCGATTAGTGTAAGAGGTGGATGAGAATCCAGGCAGCGCGGAGTCAGTCTGCGCCCTCCACCCCTCTGACTGTCCTGCCTCTCCAAGGAGACATGAAGAGTGGCAGAGAGGACTAAACCGAGAGCAGGGCTCCGAGCGCTCTTTGCTACCAAGGGTGGCTTGCTTATGCACTCTGCCCGCAGCTGCTGGAGGCTTGAAGGGACTGCCAAGAAGTCTTTCCCTTTGCTTCCAGGACACACTGTTCCTCCAAATGGTAAGAGGAGAGGCAGCCCGTGCAGTATCTCTGGGGCCAGGCTGCCTGCTTTTTGCTTTTTTTTTTGGCCGCAATATGTGGCATGTGGGATTCTTAGCTCCCCAACCAGGGATTGAACCTGCCCCCCCTGTATTGGAAGCACCAGGGAGGTCCTAGGCTGCCTGCTTTTGAGGCTCCCCGTCTGTATAAGAATTCTTAGGCAAGAATTCTAACCTTTCAATCCTCACTTCCCTCTTCTATACATTGGGGATAACAGTTTCATCATTCAGCAGCAACCACAGAGACAGATGGTGAAAAAGTGAGATAAGGAATGAATGGCATGGGCCAGCGCGAGATACCTGGCAGCTGTTCCTTCCTTCCTGAGCCCCCTCCCCCTCCCCACATCCCGCCCCTGCAGGTGGTCACAGAGCACTGAGCTGAGCTCCCTATGTTCTCTGGCAGCTCCCCACTGCCTCTTACACGTGGGAGTATGTATGCGTCAGTGCTGCTAAGTGCGTACCCTCTTCCCCCTGCCCCTCTGTGTCACAAGTCTGTGCTCTACGTCTGTGTCTCTATTCCTGCCCTGCAAATAGGTTCATCAAGATCATTTTTCTAGATTCCATATATACACATTAATATATGATATTTGTTTTTCGCTTTCTGACTTACTTCACTCTGTATAACAGGCTCTAGGTTTTTTTTTTTTTTCAAGTTGACCCCAAAGTATTTTGACTCCAAAGATGATTGGCGGGGAGGTGTGATTAATAACAATAACAAGCCATAGAACATGGGCGGAAAGGAAGGGTTTGAGTGGAGATGATGATGAATCTGGCTGTTGCCCAGGTAAATTTCAAAGGGTAAATAAATAAGCAATAATAACATGAATTGTGTTTCTCTTCCAGTCTTTCTGTTCAGGTCGAGAATTAGAGAAGTTTCTCTCTTCCCCTTCTGTAAGAGCTATATGGCTGGATAGCTTCTGGTGGATCTTTCATGAAAGGTACCAGGTAAATGCAAACCTAGTTGCTTCTCTTTTTTGCTTTTTTTAACTGTGGGACAAACCCCAGCCTCTTTTTATGTTTTTAAACCCCGGCCTCTTTAACATGGGTTCTCAGCCCCTCTGATTCCACAGACCACCCATGGACCGCGCCTCATCTGCCGCCCTCATCCTTCCCCGCCCATGCCTTCTCGAGACACCTTCGCTGGAAGCATCGCACCCTGCCTGCAGCACCCCTGAGCTTTAGGAACTGGCCCCTGTCACGTGGCTGCTCAAGGGCAGGGCAGAGAGCACAGTCAGGACCTCCTGGCTCAGAGTTTTGGGTGCTCTTCTCAACACCCTGCCTCTCTGTACATGTTCTATAGGTCCTAAAGCAAATGAGTATAGCGTTTAATAAATAATATGAGGTTGCAAATAAGATTCCTAAAAATGAGAGAAACATTTGGTTAAGGTTCTCAGCCCTTGACTGTTTCAACAAGTAATTCTTGTAATGTCTTCTCTGTTTGTATTCCTGGTAGCCAAAGAAGGAGGTCCAGAGCAAGCTGTTCGATCGGATAGCCCAGAACTATGCTTTTCTTTTGTTTTGTGAATCCAGGACCCATTACGAAGAGGCTCTCTTAAAAGTGAGCATCAACCACTATTTAGGAAAAACAAATCATATTAGATAGCTATTCACTGCTCGTTCCAAGTTAATGCCCTTAACATTCTTTCCATAAGAAAGTAATTAGTAGTAAGTTGTGGTATCTTCCTTCATATGTATGCATGCTGCTTGCTAAGTTGCTTCAGTTGAGTCTGGCTCTTTGTAACTCTATGGACTGTAGCCTGCCAGGCTCCTCTGTCCTTGGGATTCTCCAGGCAAGAATACTGGAGTGGATTGACATGCCCTCCTCTAGGGGAATCTTCCCATCCCAGGGATTAAACCCACATCTCCTGCGTCTCCTGCATTGCAGGCAGATTCTTTACCCACTGAGCCACCTAGGAAGCCTGATAGTTTCATATACTGACTTGTAATGCAGCAGCGAGAGATTTTATTTTCTTGGGCTCCAAAATTACTGCAGATGGTGGTTGCAGCCATGAAATTAAAAGACTCTTACTCCTTGGAAGGAAAGCTATGACCAACCTAGGTAGCATATGCAAAAGCAGAGACATTACTTTGCCAACAGAGGTCCGTCTAGTCAAGGCTATGGTTTTTCCAGGAGTCATGTATGGATGTGAGAGTTGGACTGTAAAGAAAGCTGAGTGCAGAAGAATTGATGCTTTTGAACTGTGGTGTTGGAGAAGACTCTTGAGAGTCCCTTAGACTGTGAGGAGATCCAACCAGTCCATCTTAAAAGAGATCAGTCCTGGGTATTCATTGGAAGGGCTGATGTTGAAGCTGAAACTCCAATACTTTGGCCACCTGATGGGAAGAGCTGACTCATTTGAAAAGACCCTGATGCTGGGAAAAATTGAGGGCAGGAGGAGAAGGGGATGACAGAGGATGAGATGGTTGGATGGCATCACTCTCAATGGACATGAGTTTGGGTTGACTCTGGGAGTTGTTGATGGACAGGGAGGCCTGGCATGCTGCAGCTCATGGAGTCACAAAGAGTCGGACATGACTGAGCGACTGAACTGAACTGAACGCAGCAGTTCCAAAAAATGAGGTAGCTCTATATATACTGATTGGGAAGATATAGTGATATATTTTAAGTGAAAAACAAAGCAACTTATACAACTCCATATTATAAAAAGTATATATATATGTATGTGTGCCTATGAGTGGGAAAAAAAGTCTGGAAAAATATTTGCCAAACTCATGGCAATGCTCATCTCTAGGGAATGAAAGTGAAAGTGTTCGCTGTTCAGTCCTATCTGACTGTTTTTGACCCCTTGGACTGTCACCCACCAGGCTCCTCAGTCCATGGGATTCTCTAGCCAAAAATACTGGAGTGGGTTGCCATTCCCTTCTCCAGGGGATCTTCCTGATCCAGGAAAACTCAGAGAATGAGGTTATAAGAAACTTCCGTCTCTATTTTATTTATTTCTATAGCATTTAAATATGTGATTTCAAAATTATGAATATACACATATACTTTTTATATATGTGTGTATGTATATATGTGGGCTTCCCAGGTGGCTCAGTGTTGAAGAATCCACCTGCCAAGCAGAGGACATGGGTTCAGCTCCTGGGTTGGGAAGATCCCCTGGAGAAGGAAATAGCAAGTCACTCCAGTATTCTTGCCTGGGTAATCCTGTGGACTGAGGAGACTGGTAGACTACAGTCCATGGGGCCACAAAGAGTTGAACACAACTTAGTGACTGAACAACAGCATGTATATATATATGTGTGTATATGCATATTTATATACACTAAAAGGGTTGCTAGAAGAAAATATGAGTGAACATTTATATGATTTGAGGATGGGGAAGGACTTTCTAAATATGACCCCGAGGGAATAACCGTAAAAGACTGATTTAACTATTATATGTAAATTTTTAAAATTACTGCAAAGAGGGAAATGAGAAATTATGCAAAAATACTGTTAGCATATATGCCACACAACATAAAAAAGTCCTACAAATCAGTAGGAAAAATGGACCAATGGACAGAGTACATAAGCCAGAAATTCACTAGGGAAGAAATACAAATGGGAAAAAAGTTCACCTTTGACAACAATCAAAAATATAAATTAAAGCAATAATCATTCAGTTCTCCTCTTTACCTGCTAGATTGCATAGATTAAAAAGTGTCGCTCCCAGGAATATGAAGGATATAAGGATTTCCCTTGGACAGTCTGAGTGAAAAGTAAATTGATACAGATGTTCTGAAAGGCACTTATACTGATAAAGCGTCTGCTTAACAAGTCACTTAGGCTGTCTGTGTCTCAGTTTCATCATCCATAAAATGGGGATAATATTAATAATGCCTCTCTCACCAAGTTGTCCTAAGGATTAAATGAGATTGTGTTCGTAAGACATCTGACATCACCCAGCACTTGATGGGCCCCCAGTATATAATAGCTGCCATGATTACTATTATTATACCATCTAATGCAAGTCGTAACCTAATAAATAGTAAAAGCTGCTTTCATTCATGCATTCAACAAATTTTTAACTGCCTAATATGTGCCAGATACTGAGCTGACTTCATAAGTAAGTATAATTACTCTGCATAATTTGAATGCAGTGTCTTAGAAACATGACAATATCTTGTCATGTTTAAGTAAATTTTAAAATGGCCATTCACACAATATTATGAAGGTCACTTTTGGAAAAAAAAAATTCCAAAGAGTTTATAATAACCTTGGGAAGTATTCATGTTATGATGTTAAATGAATAAAGCCAGATATAAATGTATAATTTGAGCCTAAGCATAGCTGAAAAGAAACAGCAGTACCACTTGTACACGTAAAAAAACTCAGTAAGTAAGACTTAATATTATCTCTGGGATGGAGCAAGATGGGCATGTCAAATGTACTTGTCATCTTTGAGCTACTCTTTGACCAGGTAGTAGAAAGGGCTGTGGCACCCCACTCCAGTACTCTTGCCTGGAAAATCCCATGGACAGAGGAGCTTGGAAGGCTGCAGTCCATGGGGTCACTGAGTCGGACATGACTGAGCGACTTCCCTTTCACTTTTCACTTTCATGCATTGGAGAAGGAAAATGGCAACCCACTCCAGTGTTCTCGCCTGGGGAATCCCGGGGACGGGGGAGCCTGGTGGGCTGCCGTCTCTGGGGTCACACAGAGTCGGACACTACTGAAGCGACTTAGCAGCAGCAGCAGCAGCAGCAGAAAGGGCTGAGCCACAGACCATGGGCAGAGGAACTGGAGGAGAGGAAGGTTGTTGGCCAACACAGCATGATGCTTGAGGTGTGGTCTCCACATAGGATAAGGGGTCCACCTAGATATGTGGCAGCTGCAGATGGAAATTGCTCCCCTCCTCGGACTTCCCAGGTAGCACTAGTGGTAAAGAACCCGCTTTCCAATGCAGAAGAGATGTGGATTCGATCCCGGGGGCAGGAAGACCCCTGGAAGGAGAAGGCAGCCCACTCCAGTACTCTCGCCTGGAGAATCCCATGGACAGAGGAGCCTGGCAGGCTATAGTCCATGGGGTCGCCGAGAGTCAGGCACAACTGAAGCAACTGAGCGTGAACGGGAAGCATGTGATCAGGAGGGTAGCCCAGTGCCAGATAGAGCGTTTTATCACAGGTTCTTTCTGAAGTCAGGGGCTCTCTGCTGGCTGTGGAAATGTCCAGAACATTGCCTGGGCTCCTTTTGCCCCCTAGAGGTTGCCATCGCTTCTGAGCAAAGCCCTGTACACCAGCTTCTGCTGCTGCTTCCCTCAGTCCTGGTTCAACACGCACGAGTTCAAGTCTGACATCTGCAACACGATGAGCCTGTGGATTTCAGGTGAGAGGGGCTGCTTTCTCCTGGGAAAGCCATTCCAGGTACACGTCTTCCACCAGAGCCCAGCTGGCTTCCTGTTTGCCACCCCACCTCCTCATGGAGGCAGTTGTCCTTTTCTCTCCTTGACAAGCAGGAGAGTATCCCAAGGAGTACCCATGAGCCTGCTTCCTCAAGCAGTCTGAGACAGTCCTCGCCCCCCTTTGTCCCTGGCTGCATCTGCAGGGAGCAGGTTTCAGCAGTCCTGCCTGGTAACCATGTGCTGTCGCTGGGTGGACCCAGGCCCCCCTGCCCTGTGCTGGCCAGGTGGTCCTACCTTCCACCCCCAGTGTGACCCCACGTGACCCAGGGTGTCTCTCCCTGCAGCACACCACAGTGCCAGTTTGATGTTTGCTTTTCAACTATCTTTCAGTCTTCTTCCTCACTCGCCCTGTCTCAACCCAGATATCTTCTAAAGTCATTGAAAGCTGAGAAGTCCCCTGTGGACTGAGTGCTGTGCTAAGTAAGCACTTTTTACATTTCCTCCTATGTTGAGGATCACTTCCACGTCAGGAGATGTGGTCGAACTCACAGATCTCAGCATACAGTTGTATTTATAGCTAAGAATTATTATTGCAATGGAGTGAGGATACATAACCAGATCCTAAGGGGACAGACAGGCAGTCTGAAGGAATTCACATGCAGGCTTCCTCCTCCCATTGATGCAGAGCCCCTTATCCCAATGCAATGGACATGTAGCCACACGCGTGGGATGGTTTCTGCCCAGACGCCCATTAGAGAAACAGTGCCCCAAGTTTTTACTGGGGGCTGCTCATGCAGGCACCTCTGTCTATCATGTACCAAAATTCCAGGGAAGCAGAAGGTTAGCATCAGCCACGTTGTTTTATAAGCAGTCTAGGCCCCCTGAGTCATTTGTGTCAGGGAAGAAAATTTCCCCCAGCTTTATTGAGATATAATTGACATACGATGTTGTGGAAGTCTAAGGTGTACAGTGTGAAGATTTGATGCATGTATATGTTGTGAAGTTTTTACCACAAGCAGATTAGTTAATGCATCCTTCACCTCACATAATTCCCAGTCCTTTTAACACATGCAGCATTGAGATCAGGCATTCAGACTCAGGCACCCCCACTGTGAAGCTAAGTCTTTGACCACTACACCGTCTCACCTCCCCTTCTGACTCTGTCCTTTCTGTTCTTTCTTCCCATTCCTTTTTTTGTCCAAGGCTGTGCCTTCTTCCCCAGTTGACCCCCAGTAATAAGCCTCCTGTCCGCTTACTTTGTCCAGTGGACACAGGAGCTTAGTATAAGGGCTTGAATTTTTTTAAGTGATCTTTGGGCTTTTCCTTCCTACATCAAAGAACTGAAGGAGACGTGAAATTTCTGTACTGTCTGAGGATTCAGACTCCAAGAAATCAAGACTCTGAAACACATGGTTTCCTTAAAAGAAAGGTATCAGCCCCCTAAGCATCACCATTCGACATTTCAGGCAAAGCCATTTCTGGTACTGAACCAAGTATAATAACATGTTGAACAAAGCTTTACCAAGAGCCTGTTTATCATGTGCCAGATCCAATACTAAGCCCTGGAGGTGCAAAGATAGACCAGACCCAGGTCTGCCTTCAAGGAGTTCCAGTAAGAGCAGAGGAGATAGACAGGAAAAACAGTGATGGTGCCTTCACACCTACGTAGCACACAGCAGGTTCACACATCTGTGGTGTGATCTGACCCTCACACCTTCGGGAGGGCAGGGTTGGCCTCACATCTCCATTCTCCAAATGAAGAAACCGGTCTCACGGAGAGGAAGTGGCTCATGCCAGGCTACAGGGCCAGCATGGGGGAAGGCTCATGCTGGAAGCCCAGGCCCCCCAGGACCAGCAGGGGCATCAGGGGCCTCGCTCTTCTGTTCTCTGCCTCCCTTCTTCTGCAGCAGTTTTCATGACCTCTCTTAACTCCTTCTCAGGTATATATCCTTGCCCACAAAGCTATAACAGCTGGGACTACTCAAAACTGGATCCAGAGAGGTTCCGGAGAGAAGAATTAATGTTCCAGAGAAGAAGACTGCTGAAGGGTAAGGTGCCAGCTAGGGACTACCATCCCCAGTGCCTGCTGCCACATCCAGCTGTCACCTAGTCCAGGCAGTTGCTGTGCTGTGCTAAGTCGCTTCAGTCGGGTCCAGCTCTGTGCGACCCTATGGACTGTAGCCCTCCAGGCTCCTCTGTCCACGGGATTCTCCAGGCAAGACTGCTGGAGTGGATTGCCATTCCCTTCTCCAAGGGATCTTCCTGACCCAGGGATCAAACCGTTGTGTCTTACGTCTAACCTGCATTGGCAGGCAGACCTTTTTTTGTCCAAGGCTGTGCCTTCTTCCCCAGTTGACCCCCAGTAATAAGCCTCCTGTCCGCTTACTTTGTCCAGTGGACACAGGAGCTTAGTATAAGGGCTTGAATTTTTTTAAGTGATCTTTGGGCTTTTCCTTCCTACATCAAAGAACTGAAGGAGACAGTGAAATTTCTGTACTGTCTGAGGATTCAGACTCCAAGAAATCAAGACTCTGAAACACATGGTTTCCTTAAAAGAAAGGTATCAGCCCCCTAAGCATCACCATTCGACATTTCAGGCAAAGCCATTTCTGGTACTGAACCAAGTATAATAACATGTTGAACAAAGCTTTACCAAGAGCCTGTTTATCATGTGCCAGATCCAATACTAAGCCCTGGAGGTGCAAAGATAGACCAGACCCAGGTCTGCCTTCAAGGAGTTCCAGTAAGAGCAGAGGAGATAGACAGGAAAAACAGTGATGGTGCCTTCACACCTACGTAGCACACAGCAGGTTCACACATCTGTGGTGTGATCTGACCCTCACACCTTCGGGAGGGCAGGGTTGGCCTCACATCTCCATTCTCCAAATGAAGAAACCGGTCTCACGGAGAGGAAGTGGCTCATGCCAGGCTACAGGGCCAGCATGGGGGAAGGCTCATGCTGGAAGCCCAGGCCCCCCAGGACCAGCAGGGGCATCAGGGGCCTCGCTCTTCTGTTCTCTGCCTCCCTTCTTCTGCAGCAGTTTTCATGACCTCTCTTAACTCCTTCTCAGGTATATATCCTTGCCCACAAAGCTATAACAGCTGGGACTACTCAAAACTGGATCCAGAGAGGTTCCGGAGAGAAGAATTAATGTTCCAGAGAAGAAGACTGCTGAAGGGTAAGGTGCCAGCTAGGGACTACCATCCCCAGTGCCTGCTGCCACATCCAGCTGTCACCTAGTCCAGGCAGTTGCTGTGCTGTGCTAAGTCGCTTCAGTCGGGTCCAGCTCTGTGCGACCCTATGGACTGTAGCCCTCCAGGCTCCTCTGTCCACGGGATTCTCCAGGCAAGACTGCTGGAGTGGATTGCCATTCCCTTCTCCAAGGGATCTTCCTGACCCAGGGATCAAACCGTTGTGTCTTACGTCTAACCTGCATTGGCAGGCAGGTTCTTTACCACTAGTGCCACCTAGGAAGCCCCTAGTCTGGGCAGGGAGGGACGTTAATACTGAAATCCTCTGACCTGGTTCCCTCTCAAGGCTAGCTCTCACGTACTCTAAACTAGCCTCCAGTAGACATCATGGACACCCAGGAATTTCAAAGTAAGAAGAAAAAAAAACTCACCTGGAAATTGTCTTCACACTTAATGACATTTCGGTGAATATTAAATTTAGCATTGTAAGAATTTGATAGGTTGTTACTCTTTTAAGTGCTTAGTTCAAGATTTACTCATTTCAGTTTTGCAAGGTTCTGAGTTTTTGTTTGTCTTCTAAAGCCAATGCTTTTTGTTTTCTTCTTGTGGGTTGAGTGCTTGCCCTGTTTACCCTCTGCAGACATTATTCCCTTTAATTGGCTCATCAGCCCTTTGAAGTAGTTAGTATTCACACCCTTTCACAGGATCAAACACTTTAGGTAATTTGCCCGAGGCCACTCAGCAGGTGGAAGGACGGAGAGGCTCTGGGTTACCTGGTGCCAGTCCCCTTGCTGTTGTTGTAGCCTCCAGGGCTTCCCCAATGGCTCAGAAAGAATCTACCTGCAATGAGGGAGACCAGGATTCGACCCCTGGGTGGCGAAGATCCCTGGAGGAGGGCATGGCTACCCACTCCAGTATCCTTGCCTGGAGAATCCCATGGACGGTGGAGCCTGGCAGGCTACAGTCCATGAAGTCACAGGAGTCGGACCTGACTGAGTGACACTCTCACTTTCATAGCCTCCAGGGAGGGGCTATCTCAGAGTTCCTGCTCTGGTGTCACCCTCAAGACAAGAAGGAACTGACGAACTACTTTCTTTCCTCTTCCCTAGGAAGAGACATGTCTTTCCTCACTGCTAGGAGGTACTCCGTCTGGAAAGCCGCTCAGAACAGGAGGACCTGCTGCCATCACGTAAGTGTGAGGCCCACACCCAGGCCTTTGGAGCCCCCTAAGCTCAGTGGCCTGGAGAAGGAAATGGCACGCCACTCCAGTATTCTTGCCTGGAGAATCCCATGGACGGGAGCTTGGGGGGCTACAGTCCACGGGTCTCAAAGAGTCGGACACGACTGAGCGACTTCACTTTTCACAAGCTTCAGTGACTTCTGGTTGGTTGCACATCTCTGCATTGCTTGCCCCGTCATCTCAGGGAGGGGCCCTGGATCTGGGTCCTCAGGTCTGCAGGGATGAGTGGGGGCGCTAAAGGGCAGCCGGAAGTGCCAGGACTGGGAGGAGAGAGGAAAGGAAGCCATCTTCCAGTGTTGGCTGCAGCACATGTATCTTTGTATCTTCTCCTCCCCTGTGAGCCTCATCTCACTCCTTAGCCTGCACATCCTCCCCACACCTCCTTGCTCCTCTCCTCCTGGTTCCTCTTCCCTCCTGTGTAGCACCGGGCACCACCACCCCTCTGCCTTCCACTCCCAACACCCCAGTCTAAGCTCCCTTCGCCACTGCAGGAGGCTCCCGTCTGCCTAGGCTTTCATACCCCTTCACGTTTTTCGAAACACAAATCTAATTACATTATCCTGTCCCCATCGACCCTAAACATGGTCCTCTCTCTCAGCCTTCCAGGCCTCAGAAGGGGCAGGGGTTTGATCCCTGGTCAGGGAACTAAGATCCTGCATGCCTGCCACAGGGCCTAACCAGAAAAATAGAAAAAAAATAAAAAAGCAGCAGCGGCAGCAGTCAGTAGGAAGGCCCTCGCCTGCCTGCCCCGAGACCGCCTGCCCCCCTCTGTACCCTTGCAGTCTGCTGTCTAGGTGGAAGGGCCCTCGCCCTTGTGCTTGGACCTCACCCCTCAGCTTCCACTCCTGCACTTGGCACCGTCCTTTTTGCAGCATCGTTCCCCCCTCAGCCTCCCACTCCCCTCGCTGTGGTCTGTTGGTTCACTCCCATCGTTGAACAGTCCTCTAGCATCTGTTGCCTTTACAGAGAAAACCCACTTTGTCTCTGCACCCCCGTTTCTTGCTGCCTGTCCCCAGAATTCCCTGAAAGACGCGTCTGCCCGCCTCTCTTCCTCGGCCACCCCATGGCTCCTGCCCGCTGTGCTCTTCTGCACCTGCTCTGGCCAGCTTGGCCTGGCCCCTGTCTGTTCCCTCTTCTGGTCTGATTCATATGGCTGGTTGCTCTCATCTCCTTGAAATCCCTTTTTTCCTCTTAGTTCTTTGTTATCAGACTTTTCAAGTGTCTTCCTCTCCGGCCGGCTGCCTCTCCTCATGTCTTTCTTGCTAGCTCCCCGTCTCATCAGTCAGTTCTGTCCTGGCACCTTCCCCCTCTATCTAGATATCCTTTCCAGGTGATTTCATCTGGTCTAGTGGCTTTCTTTTCTTTTTTAAAATGTATTTATTTTAATTGGGCGATAATTACTTTTCAGTATTGTGATGGGTTTTGCCGTACATCAGTGTGAAGCGGCCATAGGCATTCACGTGTCCCCTCCATCCTGAGCACCCTCCTCCCAGCTCCCTCCCCACCCATCCCTTCAGGCTGTCACAGAGCACCAGCTTTGGGTGCCCTGCGTCATACATCAAACTCCCACTGGCGATCTATTTTGCATATGGTGATGTATATGTTTCAGTGCTATCTATTCTCTCAAATCATCCCACCCACCCTCTTCTTCTCCCACTGAGTCCAGAAGTCTGTTCTTTATGTCTGGAAAATATGGAATGCTTCATGAATTTGCATGTCCTCGCGCAGGGCTCATGCTAAGCTTCTCTGTATTGTTCCAGCTTTAGTGTATATGCCGCCGAAGCGAGCACGGTCTGCTGGCGTCCTGCGTGCCAGTAACGCCCAAGTCTCCCTCTATACCCTGGCCACGCTCAGGACTCATCTGGTCTGTCCAACTGCCCTGTTGGCTTTCCCAGGAGGCCCTCAACTTAGCAAAGCAGGGGCGTGGGGAGACGAGCCCTGACTCCCAACCCGTGCAACATTCCTCTCCTGGCCCGTGGCCGTAGCCTCTTGTTGAGCTCTGTTCTTTCACTCTTAGCCCCAGCTGCTCTCCACACACGACAGAGTGACCTTTTTCAGACATGCACTGGCTGAGGTTGTTCCTGGCTTAAACCTCACCAGCTTCTCCAGTGCCCCCAGTCCCCTGAACCCAGCCTGAATTACTCTGCAGAGTTCAGCCACCTCCGCCTCTGTCTCCTGCCTCCTCACTTCCATTCCCTCGCTGCGCTTCCTTCTGCCTCGGGGACACTCCAGGCCTGTGTCCAGTTGGGTCACCAGCTGTCACCTTTACCTGGAACATGCTTCCCTCAGGGTTCCTGAGGGAAAGGGCTGGCTCCTTCTTGCCCTTCAGATCCCAACTTTTTGTACCGTAGCGGTGTCCCTGGCCCCCCAGTCACTCACTGTTATCATATTGCCTATGATTCCCTGCTGTTCTTTTTTTTTTCCTTGTCTGCATGACACGTGTGATTCCTAGTTCCCCAGTAGGGATCGAACTTGCACCTCCTGCATTGGAAATGCAGAGTCTTAGCCACTGGACTGCCAGGGAAGCCCCCTGCTATTCTTCCTGTAGGATTCGTATGTTGTTCAGTATCTGTCTCCCCCTATTAGAATATAAACTCTATGAGAACAGGACCTCTTTTCCTTTATCCCTCTTCTATCTCAAGCTCATGCAATAGACTGAGCACAAAGATACTCAACAGTTATCTCTTAACTTTACAGAGGAGGTCATCATGTCAACTCTTCACCCTCTGCTTAGCATATAATATGCTTAGTCATTCAGTTGAGTCTGACTCTTTGCGACCCCATGGACTATAGCCCGCTAGACTCCTCTGTTCATGGGGATTCTCCAGGCAAGAATACTGGAGTGGATTGCCATGCCCTTCTCCAGGACTCTTCCCAACCCAGGGATCAAACCCAGGTGTCCCACTGCTCTATAAATGTCAAGAGGCTTCCCAGGTGGCTCAGTGCTAAAGAATCTGCCTGCCGATGTGGGAGACACAGGAGACTCAGGTTCAGTCCCTGAGTTGGGAAGATCCCCTGGAGTAGGAAATGACAACGCACTCCAGTATTCTAGCCTGGGAAAGTCCATGGATAGAGGAGCCCGGCAGGCTGCAGTCCATGGGGCTGCAAAAAGTCCCAAAGAGTACAACTGAGCATGCCCACCCGGTATAAATATAGTCCCCAGAAGTATAGACAGAACAGGCACTGTGGAGGGACAGCTGTCACTCCCAGACCGAGAACAAAATATTATTCAGTGTTTTTGCACTGCCTGTCACAACTGTGTCAAGCAAATGTATTTTCTTTGTACTGGAATACATAAAATCTTCCGACAGTTATTTCAGAAACCCAGCTAAGAGAGTCCATTTTTCTGCCCCAGAAATAGAAATAATCAAAAGCTTTCCAACCTTAAAAGCAGCTGAAGTTTTACTGGGCAAACCAGAATGGAGAGAGTCATCGAATTCCACGGTGGGAACAGAGCTTCTCTCTTGTTTTTAGCAGACACGCTTTCCCATCTGCTCAGGGAGATAGTTGGCTGTGTTCAAAATGTGCTTTTCAGTGGCAGCAATCTGTCTGGGAGTCCACAGATGAACAGACTAGTGGCAGGTTTTAAGTCTTACCCTGTGGTATGCCCTATTCCAGCTTCATGTTGCAAATTTGCAGAGTGGGAATAAAAAAGCATCTAACTATGTATCTGGCTTCCCCTGTGAGGCTCAGCTATAAATAAGGGCTCCTACGTATTAGAGACTGAGTCACTTGTTCACTTAATAAATATGGGAGAACAGTCAAATAAGACCTTTATAAGGAGGAGTCGTCATCGTAGTTCTTATTTGCAAACAACAGAAGCTAATCCAGGGCTTTAAACAGGAAGAATATATTATAATAAAGAGTATTAGTGGTACTAGTATTAGTGGAATAATAGTAATATAATTAGTATTCAGTTCAGTTCATTTCAGTCGCTCAGTCATGTCCAACTCTTTGCGACCTCATGAATCACAGCACACTAGGCCTCCCTGTCCATTACCAACTCTCGGAGTTTACCCAAACTCATGTCCATCCAGGCATCTCATCCTCTGTCGTCCCCTTCTCCTCCTGCCCCCAATCCCATAATTAGTATTAGTGCTATAATAAAGAGTATTAGTGGTACATGGTTCCCCAGGATGGGCCAGGGCATTAGTTTCAGAGGCCATGCCACCTAGGTGTTGTGCACTGACCTATAGGGACTAATGCTCAGAACTCCACTCTTCTTTCCTTGAAAAGCCAGTTGCTCCTGTTACAGTCTTTCCAGAAGCTAAAGTCTGCTTGGTTCCTCACTCCCTCACGTTGCCCATTTCCATCTTAAATTCTCAGGCAGGTGTATCGCATCTGAGGGTGAGAGCCTAGGTGAAATGTCTGCGTTCAGCCACAGAAGAAGCTGGGAGAGTAGCTGAAGTCTTTCACTCACTTTGGGGCCTGGGTCTTATGTACGTGGAGAAGAAAAAATGAAAGTGTTAGTGACTCAGTTGTGTCCAGTTAACTCTTTGCGACCCCATGGACAGTAGCCCGCCAGGCTCCTCTGTCCATGGAATTCTCAGGCAAGGATACTGGAGTGGGTTGCATTCCTTGCATTCCCTTCTCTAGGAGATCATCCAACCCAGGGATCAAACCCAGGTCTCCCTCAGGCATATTCTGTACAGTCTGAGCCACCAGGGAAGCTCATGGAGTACATGGAGAACGTGTGACAAATAACACCTCCAAGATGTGCCATGTGAGTTGAGAACCAAAGGACGAGAAGCAGTCAGCCATTAGAAAAGTGAATGATGGAACCTTCCAGGAAATGAGAACAGCATGTGCAAAGACCCTGAAGCAAAAGTGGGGAGTTGATATATTCAGGGAACGGGGAGAAGGCCAGTGATCCTGTAGCCCAGTGTGAGTATGGGAGAGGGGCAGGGATTGATCCTGGAAAAGCAGCGGGGGCTATATCCTGCAATGTTGGCTCAGCCACAGTACGGTGTATGGATATAATTTCAGTGCTACAGGAATGTGATGAAATAGGAGTGACATCTGACTTCTATTTTTAAAAGATCACACTGTCCTCTGAAGATGGAGAATATAATAAAGGAGGGAGACAGGACCCCAGTTAGGAGGCTTTTGTAGTTGTCTATGGGCTTCCCTTGCGGCTCTGCTGGTAAAGAATCCACCTGCAGTGTGGGAGACCTGGGTTCGATCCCTGGGTTGGGAAGATTCCCTGGAGACGGGAAAGGCTACCCACTCCAGTACTCTGGCCTGGAGAATTCCATGGACTAGTCCATGGGGTCGCAAAGAGTCAGCCACAACTGAGCGACTTTTACTTTCAAGGACGAGGCAGTGACAGCAGGAGGCAAGAAGCAGAGAGGCCTGCAGTGTGTTTTGGGGATATTGACCTTTCAGGACGTGCTAATGGTTGGCTTTGGGAGTGGGGTGGATAAGAAGGAAAGGGAGGAGTCAAGGATGTGTTCCAGTGTGTGGCTTACGCAGCTGAACAGGGTGTGGGGTTTGTGAGATGGAAAGTGTAGGGTCTGGGGTAGGAGACTATATCAAGAGTTCAGTTTTGAACTTGTTAACTTTAAGATGCCTGTGAGAGGTGCAAGTGGAGATGTCACATGGGTAGTGAAACATCCTAGGCTAGACTGAAGGAGAGGCCAGGGTTACAGAAAAAAACAATGACAAAATATGGAAACTGCGAGTGCGTGACCACTGTGGAGCCCTAGGCCCAGGTGGGAAGACAGACTAGGCTTGGTTCAGAACTTTTCTTGGTTCAGAAGTTTTCGTCTAGGTGAGGCCACCTGTCAGGTAGAT
The DNA here is from genome assembly GCA_006408675.1 of Madoqua kirkii. Lineage (NCBI taxonomy): Eukaryota > Metazoa > Chordata > Mammalia > Artiodactyla > Bovidae > Madoqua > Madoqua kirkii. Next base: position 5,320 of record SJYC01040175.1, on the reverse strand, counting down.
AGCTTTATCAGTTCTAGGCTTTGTGTAATTGTTTATGAAATGGGCATCATGGCTGGTGTTTTTAAAGTTAATTAATTTTATTTTTGGCTGCATTGGGTTTTTGTTGCTCACAGGCTTTCTCTAATTGCTGCGAACTGGGACTCCTCTTGCTGTGGAGCACAGGCTCCGGGCTCAAAGGGCGTCAGTAGCCACGGCTCCCAGGCTCTAGAGCACAGGTGTAATAGTTGTGGCGCACGGGTTCTTCCTGGACCAGGGATCGAAGCCATGTCCCTTGCATTGGCAGGCAGATTCTTAACCACTGGACCACCAGGGAAGCCCATGACTGGTACTAATTCTTAAAGATCCAATCCAGGGAGAGGTGCTGTCCCATACATTGTTGTCTAGCCATGTCCTGTCAGAATGAATTCTCATTTTAACCAGAATTTCCTCACGTTCCAGAGCAGAGGTACATAAGGGTCATTTAACAATAATGACCCAAATTCCAGACGCTCATTCCTATACCTGCTGATACCAGATCTGCCAAGCCCACGTCCCTCGCAGACGTTTCTGGGCATCCCCAGATTGAGTGGCAACAGTGGCTCAAAAGCTGGTCTCCCTGCTGCTCTGTTCCATCACAGCTAAGCCTTCAGTGTGCAGAATCTGAGTGGCAGGGTGACAGGGTGGAACGGTCCCATCTCCACTGTGCTGCAGTGGGAAGGGGGTCCCAGAGAAGTCTTAATTTATGCCCCCATCCCAACAACAGTGCCTCACATGCTCAGAGAGGGGGTTGCTGATCAGAATACATGAGAGTGGGTGGGAAGATAATTTGGAGAGTCCACCATGTGCAAATTTTCTTTGTGTGTATCCTATCCTAGCGTTTACAGCATCCCTGCATGGTAGGTCATTATTATCTTTATCTAACAAAAGGAGAAATAAGAGCGACTTTTACTTTCAAGGACGAGGCAGTGACAGCAGGAGGCAAGAAGCAGAGAGGCCTGCAGTGTGTTTTGGGGATATTGACCTTTCAGGACGTGCTAATGGTTGGCTTTGGGAGTGGGGTGGATAAGAAGGAAAGGGAGGAGTCAAGGATGTGTTCCAGTGTGTGGCTTACGCAGCTGAACAGGGTGTGGGGTTTGTGAGATGGAAAGTGTAGGGTCTGGGGTAGGAGACTATATCAAGAGTTCAGTTTTGAACTTGTTAACTTTAAGATGCCTGTGAGAGGTGCAAGTGGAGATGTCACATGGGTAGTGAAACATCCTAGGCTAGACTGAAGGAGAGGCCAGGGTTACAGAAAAAAACAATGACAAAATATGGAAACTGCGAGTGCGTGACCACTGTGGAGCCCTAGGCCCAGGTGGGAAGACAGACTAGGCTTGGTTCAGAACTTTTCTTGGTTCAGAAGTTTTCGTCTAGGTGAGGCCACCTGTCAGGTAGATAGCTTTATCAGTTCTAGGCTTTGTGTAATTGTTTATGAAATGGGCATCATGGCTGGTGTTTTTAAAGTTAATTAATTTTATTTTTGGCTGCATTGGGTTTTTGTTGCTCACAGGCTTTCTCTAATTGCTGCGAACTGGGACTCCTCTTGCTGTGGAGCACAGGCTCCGGGCTCAAAGGGCGTAGTAGCCACGGCTCCCAGGCTCTAGAGCACAGGTGTAATAGTTGTGGCGCACGGGTTCTTCCTGGACCAGGGATCGAAGCCATGTCCCTTGCATTGGCAGGCAGATTCTTAACCACTGGACCACCAGGGAAGCCCATGACTGGTACTAATTCTTAAAGATCCAATCCAGGGAGAGGTGCTGTCCCATACATTGTTGTCTAGCCATGTCCTGTCAGAATGAATTCTCATTTTAACCAGAATTTCCTCACGTTCCAGAGCAGAGGTACATAAGGGTCATTTAACAATAATGACCCAAATTCCAGACGCTCATTCCTATACCTGCTGATACCAGATCTGCCAAGCCCACGTCCCTCGCAGACGTTTCTGGGCATCCCCAGATTGAGTGGCAACAGTGGCTCAAAAGCTGGTCTCCCTGCTGCTCTGTTCCATCACAGCTAAGCCTTCAGTGTGCAGAATCTGAGTGGCAGGGTGACAGGGTGGAACGGTCCCATCTCCACTGTGCTGCAGTGGGAAGGGGGTCCCAGAGAAGTCTTAATTTATGCCCCCATCCCAACAACAGTGCCTCACATGCTCAGAGAGGGGGTTGCTGATCAGAATACATGAGAGTGGGTGGGAAGATAATTTGGAGAGTCCACCATGTGCAAATTTTCTTTGTGTGTATCCTATCCTAGCGTTTACAGCATCCCTGCATGGTAGGTCATTATTATCTTTATCTAACAAAAGGAGAAATAGACTGAAACTGGTGAAAACTTGCCCCAGGCCACATGACTAACTTCAGCCGACATAGAAAGCTATTAATCTGAGCTCTTTCTGCATCATCCTACTGCCTCTCCAACAAACGCGAAGGTCTAGTGACTTCAACCACGTCCATCTCCTTGTGACTATTGTCCGCTCCATGACAGAGCTCTCTGAAGCCTGTAATCAATGAGTGTGATGCTTCACTGAGCTCTGGGAGCATCTTTTCTCTAACAAATCCGAGTAACCACTTGGACACTGTGAAACACAGCTGCTGTTGGACAACCGCTGCATGGTGGATGGGAAGTCCTTTCAGCTTTCTTCTTCCCATTTAAATATCATATTTATGTAAAAGCAAAGTGATGATTGTTGAGGCTGGAGGGCTGTTTGTCTGCCACTTGGTGGGCCATCTGTTTAAGACTGCCAAACTCCTACTCATCTTTAAAGACAGAATGAAAATGTCTTCTCTCCTTGGAGGCCCTCCAGCTCTGCCCCAAACAGAATTAAGCGTTCCCACTAGGCTTCCTAGAATACTCTGCTGGTACTGCTTGTGACAGAGTATCAGCTGTTTCCCAATATTTGTTGTTTCCTCCCCCCTGTAGAAAAGAGAGAGACTTCCCGAGTGGTCCAGTGGCTAAAATTCTGCATTCCTAATGCAGGGGAGTCGAGTTTCAATCCCTGATCAGGAAACTAGATCCCACATGCAGGAACTAAAGATCGTGCATGCTGCAGCTAAGAACAGGTGCAGTCAAATACATAACACACATAACATAATTTTTTAAAAAGAGAGAGAACCTGTAAAGAAAAGGTTACATTTCCTTACCTTCCTTCTATCTATGTGTAGCCATGTGACTCAGATCTAGTTAACGAGATATAAACAGATGTGCCATGTGGCAGTTTCTGGGAGTCTTCCTAGAAAAAAGGGGAGATTCCTTTATCTCTTTGTCCTTTTCTCTATTCTGCTTCTTGGAATGCGAATGTGATTGACTGGAGCTCTAGTTGCCATCTTGGACCCTAAGAATGAAGGTCCTATCTTAGGAAAAGTGGAACAGAGCTAGAAGAAGTCAGAGTCCCTAAGATTTATCACAGGAGAAATAGTGTATAAACCCTGAATTGCCTACCTTCAGACTGTTATATGGGAGAGACATTGCTACCTAGTTTGAATCACTGTTAATTTCAAGTCTCTGTCACTCATGTGCAAACCTAATCCCAAGTTATATTACCTCTGTAACAAATATGTGGTACTTTCCAATTACCTTAGCATAATTGTTATCGTCCCTGCTAGACACATAGCTCCTCTCAGCAGGGATAGGTTTCAGGTTTGGCTCAGTGCCAGACACATTAGCAGTTGCTCAATGAAATGTCTTCTGAAGGAGGCGTGGTGAGTGACTGCAGAAACAGCCACGCGGTGTCTGCAGAGAGCACTTCAAGCATGAGCAGCAGCTGCGCTGACTTCATCCCCGTAAGAACCCCATGAGGAGACCGAGGCAGTCAAGACAGTCACTGACTTGCCCAAGATCACAGGCCACTGTGACAGGGCAGAGACTAGAACCCCAGTCTGCCCCAGGCCCCAGCTCACGTGTTTTCTACGTCTCTTTCCCCCATGCTCCCAGGACGGAGGGCTGCTGAAAGGCCTCCCTTACGTACCTTTGCTGAGAAATTGCATGTATACTTTTCGTATTCCTCTCACTACCAGTTTTACTAAATTTGTTCTTCTGTGACTTTTGTGTGTGTTTTCTCTCTCCTGGAGTCTGCTGATACGAATTCAACCAACGAGAGAGCCACTTCGGTCCAGAAAAATTCAGTGGATGGCCCAAAAGGTACATTAACCATCCAAAGGGGAAATGTAGGCTTTTGATTGAGTTATCATCTTCAAAACGCTAGTTTCTTCTTGTTTTTTTGAAAAACCTAATCTGCTGTCCTCATTTACACTTATGGTTCTAGCCTTGGGTCTTGGAAGTAGGTAACATCTTATGAGAAGATATAATTGTCTTTTCAGTTTGGTTATCACTAATTAATTCCGCTTTTGTGACAATGAGTTCAGCACAGTGTTGATATCTGTGGGGAAGAGAGATGGACGGCACTGGAAGAAGAAACCTAAGAGATGATTACTGCTCCTCTCCCCCATCAGAAAACAGAATTTATCGAGTTAGAAACCTATCTGTGCCTGGGTGTTAATTTATTGAGTGGGCCCAAAAGTTCATTTGGGTTTTTCTGTAAGATAGTGTAGAAAAACCTAAATGAACCATTTGGCCAACCTAACACAAAGGTGACTAAGTGACTACATATGTCAGTGCCATTAAAAGAAACTTCATATTCTCAGTTCTAGAAATGGGAGGCATAGCTTGCCATGCAGAGCTATAGGAGGAAGCTCCAGTGTTGTCAGGAGGTGGAAGGGAGTAAGGGGAACGCATAGGCCACAGCCTTGACTGGAATTTCCTTAGGAAAGGCCAGATATGACAGTGTAAACAGCGTAAGATTGGCTATATTGAATAATTCTGGTGGGCTTTAGGGCATAAAGGCTGTCCCTAGTTGTCTGACACCTGGACCGGGATGATTTAAGTCAGGAGAAATACTGGCTTGGTGTGAGAGTTAGATGCTTGCTCCTTGGAAGAAAAGCTATGACCAACCTAGACAAATTATTAAAAAGCAGAGACATTACTTTGCCAACAAAGGTCCGTCTAGTCAAAGCTATGGTTTTCCAGTAGTCAGGTATGGATGTGAGAGTTGGACTCTAAAGAAAGCTGAGCATCGAAGAATTGACGCTTTTGAACTGTGGTGTTGGAGGAGACTCTTGAGAGTCCCTTGGACTGCAGAGAGATCCAACCAGCCCATCCTAAAGGAAATCAGTCCTGAGTATTCATTGGAAGGATTGATGCTGAAGCTGAAACTCCAATGCTTTGGCCACCTGATGCAAAGAACTGACTCATTGGAAAAGACCCTGATGCTGGGTAAGACTGAAAGCTCGAAGAGAAGGGGATGACAGAG
>SJYC01040173.1:0-21174 GCA_006408675.1 Madoqua kirkii | reverse complement strand
GGGGGGGGGGGCCAAAATCACTGCAGATGGTGACTGCAGCCATGAAATTAAAAGACGTTTACTCCTTGGAAGAAAATTATGACCAACCTAGATAATATATTCAAAAGCAGAGACATTACTTTGCCGACTAAGGTCCGTCTAGTCAAGGCTATGGTTTTTCCAGTGGTCATGTATGGATGTGAGAGTTGGACTGTGAAGAAGGCTGAGTGCCCAAGAATTGATGCTTTTGAACTGTGGTGTTGGAGAAGACTCTTGAGAGTCCCTTGGGCTGCAAGGAGATCCAACCAGTCCATTCTGAAGGAGATCAGCCCTGGGATTTCTTTGGAAGGAATGATGCTAAAGCTGAAACTCCAGTACTTTTGCCACCTCATGCGAAGAGTTGACTCATTGGAAAAGACTCTGATGCTGGGAAGGATTGGGGGCAAGAGGACAAGGGGACGACAGAGGATGAGATGGCTGGATGGCATCACTGACTCAATGAACGTGGGTCTAGGTGAGCTCTGGGAGATGGTGATGGACTGGGAGGCCTGGCGTGGTGCAATTCATGGGGTCGCGAAGAGTCGGACACAACTGAGCAACTGAACTGAACTGATTCCAACCCAGAGTTTGCACTTGCTGACATACAGTGTGAGTGAATTCACCCTTACTTTGGGGACTGGCTATGAGATTTCTGTACTTCTGCCTTGGTCAGCATGGTCCATTCATAGCCAGGCAAGCCCACGAAGATGCTGGATTCTGTCAGTCCTTCTTAAAACCTGCAGGGCACCTCACCTCCTACCTCCTTCACTCTGCACACTTGCCAGGCTCTCCACCAAACTCTAACGTCTGCCTTGAGGCTCCTAACCCATCTGTGCTCCACTTCCTCACTCCCCTGCCTCAGTCATGTCTCAACTGTCACCTTCTAAAGGAGGCCTTCCCAGACCTCTGGACAATACTAAGCTGACCCCTCAATGATGCCCATCAGACAGCAAGGAGGGGTGGCTGAACACATCGTGAGGCCCCAGTTGTGGAGACAATTGGCACCTCTCCCCTGTTCCTCCCCAGGCCCAGAATACCTTCCCCTGTACATCTACCATGACAGATTGTCAAGTCATTTAACAACTTTATTGAGAATTAATAGCCTATAAAAATTCATCAAATAAGACTCCTTGAGTTTAGCATGTTTAGAGTTGTGCAGCTGTCACTATCGTCTAATTATAGAACATTTGCATCACTCCTAAGGAAATCTCACACCATTAGTCCCCATTCTCCTCCCTGTCCCCAACCCTGGCAGCCACTGACCTACTCCCTGTCTGTAGAGTTGCCTGTTCTGGACATGTGGTTGAATGGAATTGTCAGTATGTGGTCTTTAGGGGCTATGTTCACTATGTCAGTGAACATAACATTTGGAGTTTCATTCATACTGTATCATGTATCAGAACTTCCTTTTTATGGCCAAGTCTTTTAGTCCGTTGTGTGGGTATATCACATTTTATTTATCCATTCACCCCCGATGGACATGTAGATTGCATCCACTGTTTGCTGTTGTGAATAATGCTGTTGCAAACATTTGTGTTTACACTGGGCATTTTCATTTTTCTTGGGTGTATATATATACCTAAGAGTGGAATTGCTGGATCATATGGTAACACTTTACCCCATTGAGGAACTGCCAAACTGATTTCCAAAACAGTTCCCTCATTTTACATTCCCTCCAGCAATGTGTCCCACCCTTTTTTATTCTCAGAGAACAGCGCCAGCCAACTTGCCTCAGTCCCTTCTCTGTCACCTACGAGCCCTCATTGAAATGTCTCTCTGACTTAGAGACAGGCCACTTTCTAATGTACTTTCAAGCTGAGAGTGACAGCCTGCAGTGGTGCCCTGGGAATGGGAGGAGAATCAGATGGGCACTGTCACCGGTGGAGACTTCAGCCATCAGCAATGGACAGATGCGGCAGACAGAAATTTAGTGCAGACAGAGCTGAACTTAAGAGCACCATCACTCACCTGGGTAAAACTGACATGCTGCTGCTAAGTCGCTTCAGTTATGTCAGACTCTGTGCGACCCCAGAGACGGCAGCCCACCAGGCTCCCCCGTCCCTGGGATTCTCCAGGCGAGAACACTGGAGTGGGTTGCCATTTCCTTCTCCAATGCATGAAAGTGAAAAGTGAAAGTGAAGTCACTCAGTCGCGGCCAATTCTTAGCACACGACACCCAATAACAACAGAATACACATTCTTCTCAAAGTCCCATGGAATTCACCAAAATAGACCATATTCTGGGCCATAAAATACATCTATATTTTAAAAAAGTAATCATATAATGTCTGCTTTCAGACCACAAAGAATTAAACTAGAAATTCCAAAATATATGGAGCTTAAATACATACATCAAATAAGAAATCTCAAAAGATATGTTAAAATATTTTGAGCTGAATGAAAATGCAACACCAGAATTTGTAAGTGAAAGGACCAGTTAGAAAGGGAGATTTATACCACTTGCGTGCATATATTAGAAAAGAAGAAAGACCGAAAATCAATAACCTAAAGAAGAGCAAAATAAATCCAAAGTAAGCATAAGAGAAACAGTGAGAGCAGAAATCAGTGAACTTGAAAACAAGATATCAATACCAACAAATCAGTAAAACCAAAAGCTGGTTCTTTGAAAATATCACTAAAAATCAGTAGGCCTCTAGCCAATCTACTTTAAAAGAAAGACAGGACACTGATTGCTGATATTAGAAAAGAAATAGAATCTATCACCACAGACCCTGTGAAATTAAAAGGACAATAAAGGAACACTATAAACAACTCTTATGTCCACAAATTTGCTAATCTAGATGAAGTGGACCAATTCCTTGAAAGACACAATATGCCAAAGCTTGTACAAGAAATAGTCTGAATAGGCTTCTATCAAAGAAATTAAATCAATACTTAATAACCTTCTGAAACAAACAATACCAGGCCCAGGTAGATTCACCTGGTAAATTCTATCAAAAAGGAAGAAATGATACCAATCGTCTACAGTCTCTTTCAGAGGACAGAAGCAGAGGAGACACTTCCTCATTCTATGCAAACAGCATTACCTTAATACCAAAAGCAGATAAAACCATTACAAGAAAACTGCAATCTCTCTCATGAACATAGGTGCAAAATCCTCAGCAAAGTAGTAGCAAATCAAATCCAACAATGCATAAAAAGAATTATATAATATAGCCAGTGAGATATATTTCAAATGTTCAAGGTTGGCTCAACATTTAAAAATAAATGTAATCCATCACATCATTTAGCTGAAAAAGAAAAATGATATGATCATATCAAATGCAAAAAAAAAAAGCATTTGACTATGTCCAACACTCATTCACTAAAAGCTCTCAGTAAACTAGGAATAGAGAGGAACCACCTCAACTTGAAAAAGACTCTCTACAAAAAAATCTACAGCTAGTATGATGTTCAGTGATGAGAAGCTTACAGCTTTACCACTAAAATCAGCTACAAAGCAAGGTCTGTCATCACTCCTCAGCATCTTACTGGAAGTTCTGCCTAATGTAATAAGACAAGAAAATTAAGTATACAGCTGGGAAGAAAGACATGAAACTTTTTGTTGCCAGGTGACAGGATTGTATGTAGAAACCCCCTCAAAATGTGACCCAAAACTCCTTTAATAAGCATGAACAGAAAGTTTTCAGATTATAAAAATAAGTCACTTTCCTATATGTCAGCCATGAACAAGTGAAATTTGAAATTAAAAACAATGCCATTTACACTACCATTCCCAAAAATGAAATACTTACGTATAAAGTTAAGAAAATGAGTATAAGATTTGTATGATGAAAACTGTAAAACTTTTATATAGACATAACTTAGAGATACTGTAGGTTCATTTCCACTCAATAAAGCAAATATCTCAAAGCAAATCACCTGAATTTGGCATATGTTTACATTATACTGTGGTCTTTTAAGTGTGCAATAGCAATATGTCTAAAAAATAATGTATATAATCTCAACTTTAAAATATTGTTAAAAAATGCAACCATCACCCGAGCCTTCAGTGCGTCATAACCTTTTTGCAGGTGGAGGGTCTTACCTCAGTGTTGATGCTGCTAACTGATCAGGGTGGGAGTCGCTAAAGCTGGGGTGACTGTGGCAGTTGCTTAAAAAACAATGAATTTTGCCACAACTATCGGGCTTCCCTGGTGGCTCAGAGGTTAAAGCGTCTGCCTCCAATGCAGGAGACCCAGGTTCAATCCCTGGGTCGGGAAGATCCCCTGGAGAAGGAAATGGCAGTCCACTCCAGTGTTCTTGCCTGGAGAATCCCATGGACAGAGAAGCCTAGTAGGTTACAGTCCACGGGATCCCAGAGAGTTGGACACGACTGAGCGACTTCACCTCACTGACTTTTGCTTTCACAAACGATTTCTCTGTAGCATGCAATGCTGCTTGACGGCATTTTACCCACAGTAGAGCTTCTTTCAAAATTAGAGTCAATCCTCTCAAATCCTGCTGCTGCTTTATAAACTACATTTATTAATGTTTTCAATCTTGTGTTATTTCAACAACTTTCAGGGCTTCCCAGGTAGCTGGGACATATTTGTAAGTCATATATCTGATAAGGGATTTGTATCTAGGATACATAGTAATCTCCTACAATGTAGGAAAAACATCATATGTAAAAATGTGCAAAGATATGAATAGACATTTTATCACAGAAGATATACAAATGGTCCATGAAAAGATGCTCAACACCATTAGGCATTGGGGAAATTCAAACTAAAACCACCTTGAGATGCCTCGGCACGCCAGCCAGAATGGCCATCTTTAAAAAGACAACACCAAAAGAAAAGTGCGTGTATGTACAACTTATTCACTTCACTGTACAACTGAAACTAACACAACACTGTAAATTAACTAGACGCCAATAAAATTTTTGAAACAAGACAATGCTGACTTTTGGTGAGGATGTCGGTGAATTGGAACACGTGTGCACTGCAGGTAGGAATATAAGATTGTACTTCGGACAGTTTGGCCATTTCTTTAAAAGTTAAACATAAACTTACTATATGACCCAGCAATCTCACTCTGGAAATCTGAAGGGAATGCAGACATGCCCACACAACACATGTCACCATTTTGCATAAGAACCAAAAATTGGAAATAACTGAAATAACAGGTAAATGGTCAGCATTTACATTATTAATAAAAAGGAAAGATGTACTGATATATGCAAAAATATTATGCCAGACACAGAACACCGCATAGTGTATGAGTCTGTGTATATGCAGTGTCCAGAAAAGGCAAATTCCTAAAGGCAGAAAGCAAACCAGTGGTTGCCTAAAGCTGGAGGTTGGAGTGACGATGATGTGCAAGTGGGCACCACGGATTTTTCTGGAGTGATGGCAATGTTCTCAAACCACAGGTGGTAATGGTTGCACAGTGTTATGGTAAATAAACTGTATCAATATTGGGGGGGGACAGAATTGCTAATGATGCAAATGTGTCTGCCTTACCTGTACTTGATGAAGCCTCTGGTTCCCTCACATAGTTTTGATATTTATTAAGACTGATCAAAAATATACTTAATAGATTACTCAAGACTGTTCTCCAAACTTACCCCTTTTCTAGGCCCCGTCTGAAGTTTGAACATTGCACATGCTTGAATAAAAGACCACCTGGATCCATTACACTCCAGCTGAGTACACAGCAGAAAAGGAGACTATAAGAGCTTAAACCCCAAATCCATACCCCATTGTCCTGTAAGTTTGACAGAGCAGTTTGAAATTTCATTCTTTTCCCAAGAGGACACCTTCAGCTGGGCTGTCCTTCAATGAATCTCTTTCTCTGGGCAACAAGACTGCTGGTTTACCCACCCATGCCCTTTGTACACATTTAAGAACCAGAGTATTCTCTCAGTTCATGTTGGAAATTCACTTCACCATCAACAGATAATATTCGACTCATCAGCCCATACTAAATGACTCCTTGTTATCTGATGTTTCAAGAATATTCTCCCCTTCAGTGCAGGAAAAGGAAGACAATGGGATTAAGGTAAGACAGGCTTTTGATTTTGGTTAAATTGTCTAGATCTGCCTTTATTGGCAGCCACTGAATGAAGATTCCCAAATACAGCCCCTCCTCAGGGAGTGAATTTTAAACTAAGTTTCAGAGCTGGTAAGGAGAACTGCCTGTGGACTCTCTGCAGGGCAGACAGCTCGTCCATGGAGGACAGAATGATGGTGTCCATTCAAGGAGCACTTTCATTGCTAAGGCACTCAGTCATGGCCAACACGGCACCCCTATGGACTGTAGCCCACCAGGCCGCTCTGTCCATGGCATTTTCCTGGCAAGAAAACTCAAGTGGGTTGCCATGCCCTCCTCCAGGGGAATCTTCCCACTTACAGTCAGTTCAGTCACTCAGTCCTGTCTGACTCTCTGCAACCTCATGAATCACAGCACGCCAGGCCTCCCTGTCCATCACCATCTCCCGGAGTTCACTCAGACTCGTGTCCATCAAGTCTGTGATGCCATCCAGCCATCTCATCCTCAGTCGTCCCCTTCTCCTCCTGCCCCCAATCCCTCCCATTATCAGAGTCTTTCCAATGAGTCAACTCTTCGCATTAGGTAGCCAAAGTACTGGAGTTTCAGCTTTAGCATCATTCCTTCCAAAGAAATCCCAGGGTTGATCTCCTTCAGAATGGACTGGTTGGATCTCCTTGCAGCCCAAGGGACTCTCAAGAGTCTTCTCCAACACCACAGTTCAAAAGCATCAATTCTTCGGCGCTCAGTCTTCTTCACAGTCCAACTCTCACATCCATACATGTGAGATGTACTTGTGTTTCTTCCAGTCCAGCGTTTCTCATGATGTACTCTGCATACATGACCACAGGAAAAACCACAGCCTTGACTAGAAGGACCTTAGTTGGCAAAGTAATGTCTCTGCTTTTGAATATGCTATCTAGGTTGGTCATAACTTTCCTTCCAAGGAGTAAGCATCTTTTAATTTCATGGCTGCAATCACCATCTGCAGTGATTTTAGAGCACAAAAAATAAAGTCTGACACTGTTTCCACTGTTTCCTCATGTATTATGCCATGATCTTCGTTTTCTGAATGTTGAGCTTTAAGCCAACTTTTTCACTCTCCTCTTTCACTTTCATCAAGAGGCCTTTTAGTTCCTCTTCACTTTCTGCCATAAGGGTGGTGTCATCTGCATATCTGAGGTTATTGATATTTCTCCCAGCAATCTTGATTCCAGCTTGTGCTTCTTCCAGCCCAGCGTTTCTCATGATGTACTCTGCATATAAGTTAAATAAGCAGGGTGACAATATACAGCCTTGACGTACTCCTTTTCCTATTTGGAACCAGTCTGTTGTTCCATGTCCAGTTCTAACTGTTGCTTCCTGACCTGCATACAGATTTCTCAAAAGGAAGGTTAGGTGGTCTGGTATTCCCATCTCTTTCAGAATTTTCCAGTTTATTGTGATCCACACAGTCAAAGGCTTTGGCATAGTCAATAAAGCAGAAGTAGATGTTTTTCTGGAACTCTCTTGCTTTTTCCATGATCCAGTGGATATTGGCAATTTGATCTCTGGTTCCTCTGCCTTTTCTAAAACCAGCTTGAACATCTGGAAGTTTATGATTCATGTACCGCTGAAGCCTGGCTTGGAGAATTTTGAGCATTACTTTACTAGCATGTGAGATGAGTGCAATTGTGTGGTAGTTTGAGCATTCTTTGGCATTGCCTTTCTTTGGGATTGGAATGAAAACTGCCCTTTTCCAGTTCTGTGGCCACTGCTGAGTTTTCCAAATTTGCTGGCATATGGAGTGCAGCACTTTCACAGCATCATCTTTCAGGATTTGAAACAGCTCCACTGGAATTCCATCACCTCCACTAGCTTTGTTCATAGTGATGCTTTCTAAGGCCCACTTGACTTCACATTCCAAGATGTCTGGCTCTAGATGAGTGATCACATCATCATGATTATCTGGGTCATGAAGATCTTTTCTGTACAGTTCTTCTGTGTATCCTTGCCACCTCTTCTTGCATTAAAACTACCTAAACCAGATGAGATCAGACATGTGGACACCATTCTGTTCAGTCCTACCAAACAATCACTTCCCAGCGGAGATGGGCAACAGGAGAGGAGCAGAGAGGAAAAAGGAAGGAACCAAGGATCAGCTCCTTTATGCTGAACCCAAATCACAAAATATTCATAGGAGTTTTCACTTAACCCTTAACCATAGGAACTAAGTAATGAAGCCCATCTTAGAGTCACACCAAATAAAAACTGGGATGGGTGTGGAGGGGCTGTTCAAGAGACACAAATGGGGATGTGCAGAGCTGGGTCTTCAGACTCCAAACCAGTTATTTGATCAGAAGCTTGACCTGGGTAGATGCCAGCATTGAGCCAGACCCTGGGAACACAGTGGCCATCAAGACAGACACCACTCACTGTCCATGCAGCTTAGAGCTCTAGTGATGATGCATAAAGATTCACAAAAATAAATAGCAAGGCAACGGCACCCAACCCCAGTGCCCTTGACTGGAAAATCCCACAGATGAAGGGGCCTGGTAGGCTGCAGTCCATGGAGTCTCGAAGAGTGGGACACGACTGAGCAACTTCACTTTCACTTTTCACTTTCATGCATTGGAGAAGGAAATGGCAACCCACTCCAGTGTTCTTGCCTAGAGAATCCCAAGGACAGAGGAGCCTGTTGGGCTGCCGTCTATGGGGTCACACAGAGTCGGACATGACTGATGCGACTTCGCAGCAGCAGCAGCAGCAACAAACTAAGACATTCCCAAGACATTCGTTCCTCTTTCTATCAAGCGGATGTCACCTCTCAACAACCATGTTTAATGGTCAGCAGACCTTATTTACTCCCCTGCCCTGAAGATGTCCCTGTAGGCGTTGGTGACGAAGTATACACAGGGTACACTTTCTATGTTTGTTGAATGAAATGTTTCTTCTCCAAAGAGAAAACGCACAACAGAATTCAAATGTGACTTTTTTATTTTCCTGTCTGAGTAAGAGGTTCAGAGAATAGATTGACACATATCATAAGCCATGTTCCAGCCATATACAGTAGGTACACACTGATTCTACTTTTTCTTTTCCCCTGATAGGTGACACTTTCTTTGTTCAAACCAAATTACAAATGAAGAGATACTATAAAAATAAAAGGGTGTGTGGGCATAGCTTTTTTATTCTCAGACAGTAAATATATACCCATCACCACGAGGGGAAAAGCACTGAGGAAACATCTGTACTAAACAGTCGGGACCCTCAGAGTTCCTCTCCAAACAGCAGACTGGAACAGTTAGCTATTACGATAAAGGAAGTTCCTAGTCTCCCATTTTTTCTGTAATCACATTTGCTACACTGGAATTTAAACCCTCTTCAGAGTGCAGATATAAAAGTGATCAAACTCAGGGTTTTATGGCAGTCTTTGCCAAACTTTATTTTTGCTAAAATATATTCTATTTTAATATACATGCTATAAAAGTACACTAAAAAGGTCGATCTTTAGAGCTCTGTTAAAATTAAGAATTTTTTTACATATAGAATAATATACACCCAACTCTAAAAGTATATTTGAGGATAGCTATTACTTGACCCCAAATATTTCTAGCTTCAGATTGTTTATAATAGTATCAATTTTATAATACATGTATTCAGTAATGCTCTCATAATTCTATATTGCAATACTTCACTCATCACTACAGAAAAAGTGCATTTTCTCCAAGAAGTTCTTATTGTGCAAATCACCAAGTTTTCAACAGAAGTTCCTATTACAATATTTTTTAAACTTTGGTACGTAAAATTCTTTTATGATCCACATTTGGGGCTTTTAAAGCAGCAAGTAAAAAAGAACAATGTTGAAAATTAACCTGAAGGTAGCCTGATTTTAAAAATGATCACTTCCTTCTGTAATAACATCTCCAGGGCCAATTTTAGGTGTTTATGGAATAGTGTGGAATAACGCTGACTGCACACAATCAGTGGTGGTGAACTGACTGAGTGCATGCCAAACCAAGGCATTAGACTCTTGGGACTGAGTTTATATCTACTGCAATCATGTAGTACATGTGATAAGGCTGCTAGTTTACATCTGTGGAACCCAGGCGTATCTGCAATTTTTTTTAAGTAGAGTTGTAGAACAGAAATATAAAATAATTGAAGTTTGTTTCTGATTTAAACAAAAATATGTACTCTTTTCATTAACAAAACATTCTTTAAAATATATCAACTTCTCCTCTCCGAACATTTAGCCAAGGGGCACTAGGCAATTTTTGAAGATTTTTGTGCTGACCGTTCACTACAATAAATATGGCTGTAGTGAGCAACAGTAGATTATTGACATCCACTGAGAAGAAATTTATTCTCCTCTGGTTACAGTGTCCAGTCCACCAAAGGGAAGATTTGGCGTTCGTGTGCTTTGTGGTCTTGGTGAGAATCATTTCTGCTTGATTTTCATTGTTGAAAGGAAAAAACGCCAGCTGATGACCTCGGGTTTTGTGACATGATGTGAAAGAGGAACGTGACAAAAATTAGCTGCTACCATGGAGCCTGTCTGGGATGGCGTTTCCAGGCAGATCTCGCTTCTTCCCAGGGGAGCATCCGGTGGGCTACGCGGGGACCAGGAGCCAGGCACCTGGGACCCAGGCATGTGGGGCTGCATTTGGTGGTGGGGGCGTTGCTCTCTGCCTGGGTCACCACCTCTCCTCACTACCTTATATACTGATGTTCGTGGGCACAGAACTTACGGAGACCAGGTCACAGGGAAAGGAAGGCAGAGAAGTCAACCAAGAGGCAGGCTGTGCGCGCCATCATCCAGTCCTGCCTCCAGACTGCCTGTCTGTTGAGATGGGTGAAGCATGCGCACATCCATTCTTCCCAGCGGAATTCTTCTATTTCTCTTGAAAGCTTTTGAGAAGATCCTGTTTTTTCCAAACCATTTTATCAAAGTAGTCTGATGTCGGCTCTTTTGATCAAACCAACAGGTGTAGAAACTTCAGCCCGTCTCTCTTGAATTTCAAACCTACCTAAAAGTGGAATGTTTTCCCCTGGCAAATAATTACTTCTTTGAAAAGTGGACAGTTATTCTTTTTTTGGATCCAAGTCAGCCCTTCAGAAAATACTTCAGACTGAAACAGGAGGAAGTGGAGGAGAACTAGCTTCCTATTGTGCCTTACATAAAACGTTTTGCTGAAAATGAAGAACGGCTCCGACTACGAAGGCAAATATTTGTGAAAAGGGCACACTGCCGGGTGCAACCTCAAGACATCCTCAGTGTACTCATTTCCTAGTGTGTGGCTCTTTAAAATACAAGTCCTTTAAGTGACGAAACCTAGCAAGTAATGGGAAGGAAGTTAATGTCAGAAAACACACTTCAGAAAAAGTACAAGACATTTCGCCCTCCATTTGCTACTTATTTCATAACTTAGATCAAGAAAGTGTTAAATATTCACAGTAACTTCAGAGAGGAAACATTCATGTCTGTAAAACTTCAATCAATTGCATTTTCAACTGTTCCTCTGTACAATTACAAAAATGTCATCTGTCAGTGCTTTCCTGTAGAATTCTTTATTGTTAGTCCATCCTTCTCCGGTTCCAATTATACCTTCAAGGCGGGCTGTAGTATTCCCTTCTCAATGAGATGAGTCTTCAGCATTTTATAGATATTTAACTGCTGTTCTGGTTGAAGCACCAACAGCTGCTGCAGCACTTTGCTGGGATTCGGACCCCTGCAAACAGCAGAAAAGACAAAGTTCACACTATTTTGAGAGAGCTGAAGGCAGCATAGACTTGTACTTAAAATAAACTATGCCTTTAGGACTTCCCTGGTGGCACAACAGGGGCTCAGACAGTAAAGAATCTGCCTACAATGCAGGAGACCTGGGTTTGAGTGGGTCGGAAAGATCCTCTGGAGAAGGGAATGGCTCTCCACTCCAGTATTCCAGATTCTATGGACAGAGGAGCCTGGCAGGCTACAGTCCATGGGGTCGCAAAGAGTCAGACACAACTGAGAGACTAACACTTTCCCTTTTGGTGGTACAATGGATAGAGATCTGCCTGCCAATGCAGGGGACATGGGTTCGATTCCTGGTCTGGGAAGACTGCACACGGCAAGGAGCAGGTAAAAGCTGTGCACCACAGCTACTGAGCCTGTGCACTCGAGAGCCTGTGCTCCGCAACAAGACACCGCAGTGCAAAGGCCGCGAACCACCACTAGAGAAAGCCCGCACACAGCGACAAAGACCCAACGCCACACATAAGTATTTTTAAAAGATCAAATAAATCATGCATTTAAGTGCAAAGGATCAATCTTAACTGAAACAGCTCTTACTCAGAGCTCACTTTAATGTTAGTATCAGAGGGGAGAAAAAAACCTAGAACTCTCCACTGAGAGGCGTGCACAGAAGACAGGCTCAGTACGAGGCACTGACGGAGCACAGATCTAGCATCCACAAAACTTCTCAAAAGGGCAAGCTGAGTTAGAAGTGAAGGTTGGTAACAAAACCTGAGATTGGGCAAAACACAGAAACCATTCTGTAAGAAAAGGAGCACAGTTCCCGGTGGATGAAGATAAACTAGAAGAGAACGTGAAAACATAAATATTTTTGCTTCAAAGAAACGTCAGACAAGGAAGGTGTTTTGAAAGAATACACAAACTGCTGAGCCTGCACTGGAGCCACCACCTGGGATCTGCAGTGGGAACAACAGCCTTTGTTCAAAGAAGGTCTTGAGGAAACCCCAATAATAGAAACAAAACAGAAGGCGCTCTGCTCCAGCCGTGGCGCCAGTGGTAAGGAATCTGCCTGCCAATGCAGGAGATGCTAGAGAGTCCAGTTCGATCGCTGAGTTGCAAAAGTGCCCTGGAGTAGTAAATGGCAACCCACTGGAGTATTCTTACCTGGAAAATTTCATGGACAGAGGAGCCTAGCAGGCTACTGTCCATGGGGTCATAAAGAGTCGGACACGGCTGAACAGGCACATTCACACCCACCCTGCTTCAGCTGAAAGGAGGACAGGGAGCTGGAGAACCCTGGCTGCCTTATCCACCTTACCCAGCAGTCCCGCTCCCACTGGGGAGGAAATAGCCCAGGCAGCGTTGAGTATCCACTGGGCTGCTCTCCACCAGGTACCATGCAGGGGCCACTCCCTAGGCTTCTCTAGCATCCCTACACCGGCCCTTCTCTCTGCACCCTTCCCTGGTGCACTCTGAGTCAGAAAAGGTCCCAACCAGGACTTCACACCCTTCCATCCTGAGATGCTATGACGGGCAGGGGAGTTCAATTTCCTGGACTAGTGTAACTTTGGACTAGCACTCAATCCATTTGTAAGCTACAGATCACTTTCTGTACTTACACTGCTAAAGTGCTCTTTTGTCAAATTCAGAATGCACCTCATTCAGACCGTAATGCATATGTACTATTCTTTGCAGTTCCTACAATTCACTTGAACAGGAAAGGCAGAGTAGGTTTACTTTTCAGGAAATCCAATGGGAAAAAGAAGCAAGACACAAGTAATAGATGGAGAATGGCACAGAATTCTGAGAAAGACATTTACATGGGTAATTAAATTTATGACTTATGATAAGGACTCTTCAGTTCAAGGGCTTCTCTGGTGGCTCAGTGGTGAAGGATCCACCTACCAATGCAGGAGACTCAGGTTCCATCCTTGGGTCTGGAAGGTCCCCTGGAGAAGGAAATGGCAACCCACTCTAGTATTCTTGCCTGGAGGATTGCGTGGACCAAGGAGCCTGGTGGGCTACAGTCCGTGGAGTCCCAAAAGAGTCGGACATGACTTAGTGACTAAACAACTTCAGTTCAGATGGAATTATAAGAAGTAGAAAACCCAGCAACAAAGAAATGTTTGCTGTAGGATGATATCACAGAGAAAATCTCTGATTCAAAAAACTGCACAATAGCATGAATTAGCTGTCTCATAGGTCACACCTTTGTGCACGTGGCTCAAATCATTTCCCAAAACCCTGAAACCCTAATTCTTCCACAACTGTAGTCTACTCACGTCAGACATAGCTTGTCTTATATTTCTTCAAAAGACTCAGCAACTTAATAACATAAACCCAGAGTAGAGCCCCACAGAGAAAGGGAAGGCTATTCTAGCAGGTTCAGCTAAATGCAAAACTGTCCTCAGGTGCTCCCAGCTAGCTGCACAGAGGCAACTGTCTTTCTAACCATCTAAATATTTACTTTCAAATGGAGGACAACAAGGCTCAGCACGACTTTCTCCTACTGAGAGAACAGCAGATCAAAAAGCAAAAAAAAGTATGAGGTAACGCTCTAAAAGCGACCATCTTCAGACAAGAAAGAGTTCTAAGGATTTAATCACTAACTACTAATGCACAAATAGATCAGTGAATAAGTCATATGCAAATAAATTAAATACTCCAATTAAAAAGACAAAGACTGTCAACTGGGTTATAAAAACAAAATCCAGCTACACACTTGGGAGAAGAAAAACACTTTAAATATAAGAGAAAAGGCACAAAAGAAATAAAAGGATAGACAAAGAAATACTATGCAAACATTAATCAAAAGCAGGCTGATGTAGCTATACTTATATTCAACAAAATAAGCTTTAAACAGGTAGTATATAAAGGTGAATACTATATGATATTACAAGTGATTCAACAGTGTATATATACACTGTGTATACAACTAACACAACCTCAATATCTATAAAGCAAAAACTGGAAGATTCTGACAAAGCTCTCTTCATAACTGACAGAGCAAGCAGATAGAAAACCAAACCAAAAAATGAGTACAGAAGATGTAGCTAAACTCCCCCCAGTGGACTTACAGCACTTGTCTCATGTACACATGGAATGTATATCTGAGTAGACCATTTGCTTGAGCACAAAGCAAGTCTCAATAAATATTAAGTATTGAAATAACAGTATGTTTTCTGGTTAAAAACATTTCAGAATTAAAACAAAAATCAATAAAGGAGAATGAGAAAATCTCCATTTCTTTGAAAGTGAGTCAATGAACTTGTAAATAATCCCATGTCAAAGAAGATATAATACTGGAGATCAAAAAATATTTGTAGCTGAATAATGAAAATACAAATGTGGGATGACAGTACTTAAAGAGTATTAAAAAAAAAGAGCACTCAAAAAGCAGTAGTTAATAAGAAATATAGAGTGTTAGATGAATACATTAGACAAGAAAGCTGAAAATCAGTAACCTAAGCTTTATCTCAAGAAGCTGGAAAAGGAACAGAAAATTGAAACTTAAGGAAGATAGAGAACACAAAAACAGAAATGGAACCGATAGAAAACCCAGAAATAAACCCATGCACCTATGGGCACCTAATCTATCACAAAGGAGGCAAGAATATACAATGGAGAAAAGACAGTCTCTTCAATAAGTGGTGCTGGGAAAACTGGACAACTACA
This sequence comes from Madoqua kirkii, assembly GCA_006408675.1. Taxonomy (NCBI): domain Eukaryota; kingdom Metazoa; phylum Chordata; class Mammalia; order Artiodactyla; family Bovidae; genus Madoqua; species Madoqua kirkii. Next base: position 5,771 of record SJYC01040173.1, on the reverse strand, counting down.
TGTAAAAGAATGAAATTAGAACATTCTCTAACACACACACACAAATAAACTCAAATGGATCAGAGACCTAAATGTAAGTCTAGACACCATAAAACTCTTGCAGGAAAATATAGGCAGAACAGTCTTTGACGTAAACTGCAGCAAGATCGTTTTGGATCCCCCTCCTAGACTATTGAAAATAGAAACAAAAATAAGCAAATGGGACCTAATTATGCTTAAAAGCTTGTGCACAGCAAAGTAGACCATGAACAAAACAAAAAGAAAACCACAGAATGGGAGAAAACATTTGCAAACAAAGCGACTGACAAGGGACTAATCTCCAAAATAAACAAACAGCTCATGCAGCTCTATGTCAAAAAAAAGAGAAACAACCCAATCGAAAAACAGGCAGAAGATCTAAATAGTTCTTTCTTCAAAGAAGACATACAGATAGCCAAAAAGCATATGAAAAGATGCTTAACATCACTAATTATCTGAGAAATGCAAATCAAAACTACAATAAGGCATCACACCACACCTGTCAGAAAGCCCATCACCAAAAAATCTACAGACAATAAATACTGGAGAGTGTGTTGGTGGGAATGTAAATTGGTACAACCACTATGGAGAATGGGATGGAGATTCTTTGAAAAACTAAAAATAGAGCTACCATATGATCCAGCAATCCTACTCCTGGGTATATATCCAGAGAAAACTGTAATTCAAAAAGATACACGCACCCCCAATGTTCACTGCAGCACTGTTTACAAATGTCCATCAAAAGAGGAATGGATAAAGAAGATGTGGTGCAGATACACAATGGAATATTAGTCATAAAATAGGAGAAAATAATGTCATTTGCAACAAACAACACAGATGGCTAGAGATTATCATACTACGTGAAGTCAGTCAAATACCATGGTATTACTCATATGGGAAATCTAATTTTAAAAAATGATACAAATGAACTTATTTACAAACAGAAACACTCACAGATTTTGAAAACAAACTTATGTTTACCAAAAGGGAAATGCTGGAGGCAGGGGATAAATTAGGAGTTTGGGGATTAACATGCACACACTACTATATATAAAATAGAAAACTAACTAGAACCTACTCTATAACATAGGACACTCTACTCAATATTCTATAATAAACTATACGGGGAATCAATCTGAAAGCGTATGAATAAATGGATAACTGATTCACTTTGCTGTATACCTGAAACTAACAACACTGTAAAGCAACTGTATACCAATAAAATTTTTTTTTAAGATGAAGGAAAGGTGAGAGGTGACATCATGAAATGGAAAATAAACACAACAGACAAAGTTCAAGTCAGAATCTGACTCTTTGAAAAGATTAATGAAATAAACTCCTAATAAAACTGCTCAAGGGAAATAAAGGTTAATACAAAAATGCTCACACTACTATGGGTATAGATTTTAAATGCATATTTAGGGGCTATAAATATGAGTTTTCCTCCAAATAACAGGTTTCCTAGGTTTAGGAATATTCAAACCTACAGGTTTTCTAGGCTCAGACACTAGTAGAGACCATGATTTTAAAAAGTTAACATGTGGTTGATGTGGTTAGCCTTCACATCCCAGCCTGGCATTTTAGGGCAGATGCAAAACATTAAAGTTTAATAATAAAGCACCCATATAGAATGGCAACACTCTCCAGTCACCCTGCCTCACCTCTCCACTCCCACCCTCAACACACGTACACATCCATAAACCCCTTGCTGCTGCTGCTAAGTCACTTCAGTCGTGTCCGACTGTGCGACCCCACAGACGGCAGCCCACCAGGCTGCTTTATTTTCCTCCATGGCTCTTAACAACCACCAAACAAGCTCTATCTGTTGTCCACTCCTGCCCCTTCTCCCTCCAACTCCGCAACGAGAAAAACAGTTGAAGACGGGGACTGGTTTGTTTTGTCCTCTGCTATATCCGTGCCGAGAACGTTCCCCAACACATAACAGACACTCCAGCAGTAACTAGTGGGCTGGATGAGTCGTGTCCGTCCTTTTTAACCCTCAGTGTTGACTACCGCCACAGTGTCCACAGCTGAGAAATGAAATCTCCTCCTGTTCCAAACCCAGTACAAAACAATGATACGTTAATCACATAGCCCAAGGCAACAGTGTGCCGCCTCCAGGAGCCACCATTCCTTTCCCTACTGTGGAATACCAACGACAGACAAAGTAGCTGATTCAGACTGATGCCTATGGGAATGAGCACTTGAATCATCTAATAAAACATTTTTTGAAAATCAAAGTACCTTATGAAACTTGTGATGTACACATGGACAAAAGTTGCCATCAAATACTGACAATCAAATCTGTCCATTATCCCGCCATGTCCAGGAATGGTATTTGCAAAATCCTTCAGAAAAACAAAACAAAACAAAACACATATTAGTAAATTCTCAAAAATCACCTTCTATAAAATTTCTATCTGTAAATGTCTCCTTGACATGGTCTTCAACGGAAATACTTTACTATTGGATTTTCCTATTAACTATAAGGGCTTCCCTTGTGGCCGGACGGTAAAGAATCCACCCACAATGCAGGAGACTTCTGTTCGATCCTTGAGTTGGGAAGATCTCCTGGAGGAGAGCATGGCAACCCACTGCAAGTATTCTTCATTGGAGAATCCTCACAGACAAAGGAACCTGGCAGGCTACAGTCCATGGGGTCGCCAAGAGTTAGACTCTACTGAGCGACTAAGCACACACAACTTATTAGAACACAGCCAACAGATTTAAACCGTATCTTTGGAATATGTTAGAATCATGCTAGAATGCTTACTGAACTGACCCACAGCTTTCTATGTTGTTGTTTCCTTTTTAGGGATGCAACCCACACCCGCTGCAGTGGAAGCAGGGGGATCTTAACCACTGGGCAGCCACAGAAGTCCTAAGCCAAAGCTTTCAAATAACACTATTTAAATATTCATTCAATTTAGTACTAACATTTTGCAGTTAATAAAACTTTCTCTAAATAAAAAACATTACTGGCTAATACTAATCATATATCCTGCTCTTCCGTTTTATCAGCAACTACTGGGAGGGTGCTATTGTAGTGTTGTTGACAGATGTACAACTGGTTTAGCTCATGTTTATCCTAATAGCTCTTATGCTGAAATAAATACTTTACTACTGTGATGAATATTTCTTCTTCTTTTTTTAAGTGTTGGGGTAAAAAAGAAAATCAAAACAGCTAATTCATTTGGGACATGTTAATCCATTAAATGGCCAATGGAGGGACTGGTTAATCAGCTTCTGCAAGTTGACCTTGAACAGATCTATTCAGGAAATGGAAATGTGTCAGTGCCCAGGAAATGGAAATGACCAACTGCTCTTCTCATTTATTCAGGCAACCTGAAGAACCTCTAAAATGTAACATCAATTATACCTTCATTTCAGACATAAAAAGAAACCTCATCATTCAACAAGAAACTTTGGATTGGAGACCATTAAAGCAAATAAATGGCACCCCACTCGTGTACTCTTGCCTGGAAAATCCCATGGATGGAGGAGCCTGGTGGGCTGCAGTCCATGGGGTTGCTAAGAGTCGGATACGACTGAGCGACTTCACTTTACCTTTTCACTTTCATGCACTGGAGAAGGAAATGGCAACCCACTCCAGTGTTCTTGCCTAGAGAATCCCAGGGACGGGGCAGCCTGGTGGGCTGCCGTCTATAGCGTCGCACAGAGTCGGACACGACTGAAGTGACTTAGCAGCAGTAGCAGCAGCAAAGCAAATAAAACAGCTAGTGGGAAGCTGCTGTATATACCACAGGGAGCTCAGTTTGATCCTCTGTGATGACCTTGAGGAGTAGGATTGTGGTTGGGGGGCAGTGGCTGGATGGAAGCTTAAGAGGGAAGGAAAATACGTATACATAGAGTAGACTCATGTTGTTGCACAGCAGAAACTAACATAACATTGTAAAGCAATTATGCATGCATGCTAAGTCACTTCAGTCATATACAATTCTCTGAAACCCCATGGACATAGCCTGCTAGGCTCCTTTGTTCATGGGATTCTCCAGGCAAGAATACTGGAGTGGCAATCCAATAAATAAATAAATGAAAATACCATTCTAAACATAACATTTCTCTCTTTGAAAAAATGATCGAAAAATTCTCGGGTTAATTTTTGCCAACACCTTTCCTTCCATCTCCCCCCTACTGACCCAGGCACAGGCGAGCCGCGGCGACTCAGCTCTTCTACCGTTGGCAGCCTTTGCAGGCCTCTTGTCTTGCACAGCTACTGCTGTGGTCCTTTGTGGATATAAATTATCTCTCCAAGTAGGTGGTGAGCATCAGTGCGGACAACATCTTGCACATTTCTGTATATTGTATGCACCTAAAGTAGGATGTCCCCCATTGTAAATGCTCTGAGTTCAGGTACTTACTTCCCTGGGACCTGGCCCCATCCACTCTGTAGCCTGATCTACTCTCTACCGTGGCCATGCTCTTCTTCATTTTCCCTCTGGGAAGGCTCCTCTGCTCCAGTGCTTTCACTGGGACTCCCTTCCTTCAATTTCTCTGCAGGACTCGTCATCCTTCCCCCAGATCCCTGCTCAAACGTCACCTCCTCAGAGAAGCCTGCCCTGACTGCCCCACCTTCAGAAGCCACTCTAACTCCCAACGGCACAACTCAGTCTTAGTGAAGCCATGTGAGGGAAGCTGAGATAAGAAGCCATTATTTCACTTTATGAGATTCTAACTTAAAACACAGGGCTGACTTTAAGTATCTGGAACAGGGACCAGCAGACTATGTCCCACAGACCAAATCCAGCCCGCTGCCTGTTTTCTGTAAGAAAGTTTTATTAAAACACAGCCACACCCATTCATTGACATTTTGTCCATGGGACTCTCTCACTACCATGGAAGAATTCAGAGTTGAGTAGTTTGCAACAGCACAACTATTAACATTATGACGTGGCCTTTACAGAAAGAGTCTGCTGCCCCTTGATCTAGAGAATCCACAGTCACAGATCCCAGGACTCTCCTGCACGTCCCTTCGTATGAGACGGTGACCGGACACTACCCTCAACACAATTCATGGCCAGATTCTTGGATGAACCCCTGAAGGACCCAGATTCTGTGTCTGTCCCAACATTAAGTGACACGTGCCATTTCAAGGAGAGAGGGTGACGTAATAACTTTAAGATGCATTAGCGTGGCATGACCAAAACCTAACAAGAAAGAAGGAACTCTGCGAGGCTGACACATAGAGGGTGGAAACGTTTTTGCTCAAGGGCTTAATGTGGGAGGCCAAAAGAGAACCAAATTCCAACCCTCTCACATTCTCTAATTATATTCTGTAACACTCTAACAAAGAATCTAAACACACACCTTGATTTTGAAAGCTCTTTTGAATCCGCTGGCAAAGAAGCCTCCGAATGGACCAATCAAAGATGCAAATGTGGAAAGAGCAATGCTGTGTATCTGGAAAGGGTACATGCTCACTGATTCCTAAAGAGGTTAAAAAAAAAAAAAGGAGAGAAGTTGGAGCTAACTGCGTGAGAAATGTATTTGAGCATACCACCTAAACTAAGAACCGTGATATAAACAGTAAGTCAAGAGCATATGCCATATTTTTATTATTTTCACAAATTTTCAAGATCACAGGAAAAAAAATAAATGTTGTTTATGCTCATACTATCCTTTGTTTATTCAGCCTACTTGCCTCATCCCCTCTGAAAGCATACTGACAGCACCTGGTGTACTAAAATCTAATAGGCTGCTTTCTAATCTGTCTAGAGATTTATACATCACTT
>SJYC01040172.1:0-24327 GCA_006408675.1 Madoqua kirkii | reverse complement strand
AGGGGACGACCGAGGATGAGATGGCTGGATGGCATCACGGACTCGACGGGCGTGAGTCTGAGTGAACTCCGGGAGATGGTGATGAATAAGGAGGCCTGGTGTGCTGTGATTCATGGGGTCACAAACAGTCGGACAAGACTGAGCAACTGAGCTGAACTGAACTGAACTGAACTGATGTTTATCATTTTTAGGAACTGCCATACAGTGTTCCAAAGTGATCATCATACATATTTTAATGAATGTAAGAGGAGAAAGATAGAGTATTGTATTTACTATATACAACCAGATAGGTTTACAATATATATTATGCATTATTATTTATATTCTATATTACTGTATGTATTGTACTTATGATAGATAACCAGGTATTTACAATTTCTGTTGCTTTTCCTTCATTTCTGAAGTTCCAAGTTTTCCTTTGGAATCATTGTCCTTACATCCCCTCCCCCCACCAAAAAAAATCCTGCATTTAAAATAGACCTGCTGGCAATTAGTTCTCTTGGTTTTCTTTCTTCTGATAATGTCTTTATTTCGCCTTCATTTTTTGAAGGATATTTTTCTGGATATAGAATTCTGGGTTGACAGTTCTTTCTGTACTTTTCAGTGTTGTTCCACAGCCTCTGGTCTCAATGGACTGATAAGAAATCCACAGTCATTTAAATTCTTGTTTCCTTTTCTCATCCTAGCTGACAATTCTATTAATCATTTTTTGCTAATATTGTACTGACAGAGCATACCTATCAGACTCCGGTTTTGAGGACACCCACAAAACAAGTCAAGAGGATATCAGCAGCAAGAGAACTTGAGAATATGCTTCCTAAGCAGGTGAGCATGTGACTGCAAGTTTCATAGTAGAGATGGCTTAAAAGGTGCTAGGAGTTCTGGCTAGAAAATTTAGGTCTGTGAAAATGGCAGAGTAAAAACTGGGGTGTTTCGATTGTAAACTCGGTTAATACAATAAGGAAATCTCCTGCAGATAATTACTGACTGAAGCGAGCACAAGTTTGAGTGAACATTTAGCCTGGATTTCTCCAGATTTAAATTATTTGCTTGAAACTCAGGAGCCTGGGTGTAATGGAAAGAGAACCCTGGGCCTCCGTTTCCTACTCTATAAACTGTGGACAATAATTCCTAGGTCCTGGTGGTCTTACGAGGTTTATCTGAGGTAGCGATGATAATTAACACGTAATAAACACTTATTATATGTCAGGCATTATACTAAACCTGTGGAGAAGGAAATGGCAACCCACTCCAGTATTCTTGCTTGGAGAGTCTCATGGACAGAGGTACCTGGCAAGCAACTGTCCATGGGGTTGTAGGAGTCGGACATGACTTAGCAACTAAACCACCACCAGCACCATACTAAACCTGTGCATACAGTATATTTTATTTTACTGTCACAACCCTTTGAAACAATTAGTCCTGCTGTTCTTTAGTTTATTAGCGAGGAAACTGATGCTCAAAGCATGCTGAAACAAAGACCCAGCACAGCCAAATAAGTGTGCATGTATGTGAAGTTCCTTGTGACCCTATGGACTGTAGCCCACCAGGCTCCTCTGTCCATGGAATTCTCCAGGCAAGATTACTGGAATTCTGGGTTGCTATTTCATAATGGCACAGACTGACCCTCATTGGGAGATGGGGCTTTAGGAATTATGGGACTAAATGATCTATGAGTTCCCTTCTGATTCCAAGTTGCTGTGATCCCAGTAGGATCTTGCTAAAGAGTAGTGATTCCCAACTGGGGGCAGTTTTGCCCCCCAGGAGACATTTGGCCATGTCTGGAGACATTTCTGGTTGTCACAACTGGGCGTGGGGGCAAGAGTACTACTAGTATCTATTCCATGGAGACCAAGGATGCCGCTCAGCCTTCTAAAGTGCCCAGAACAGTTTCCCACACAAAGGATTATCTGGCCCCAAATGGCCAAGTGCCAAGGTGGAGAGAGCCTGCTATAGATAAAGGAAATCTCATTAAGCAATGAAAATGAATAGGATTAGGGACTTCCCTGGTGGTCCAGTGGCTAAGACTCCACCCTCCAAATGCGGGAGGGGGTGCCCAGGTCTGGTCCCTGGTTGGGGAACTAGATTCCACGCGCTGCAGCTAAAGATCCCACGTTCGACAGCTAAAAAAGATCCCATATGCTGCAACTAAAAGAACATGCCGCAGCTAAGACCTGGTGCAGCCAAATAAATATTTAGTAAATAAATACATGTGTTTTTTAAATTAAAAAGTAAAGTAAAATAAAACAAAGTAGGATTAGAGGATAATGTGATTAAGTGCTGCTACAGTGTTTATTCACTAGACAGAATTTTTGTCTGGTTAAATTATAACCACTTCTTCAAAATAAAACTTGAAAAAAGTAGTAGACAATCACTACAGACATTTTGGAGAAAAGGCAGAGGAATATAAGGAAAGAAAACAAGTCACTATCAGCCCCTGCCTGTTCTCTTTCCTGATCTCTATTCAGCATCTCAAACACAGAGCATCCCAAACAGACCTCTTGACTGATTCTACTCTGTCAACCTTTTCTTCCCCAGACTTTCCCAGCTGGGCAACTGGCACCTAACCCTTTAGAGTCATCCTTGACTCCCCTCTTTCTCACACCTACTTTGACTCCATTAATAAATCCTGCCAGTTCTACTTTTACAGTATAATCACAAATTCCATCGCTTCTCACCTCCCTCCCAACTACCCAGCCCCAGCCCCAGCACTAACGGAACCACTGTAGAGGCCTCAGTCCTAAGTGCTCTTCTTGTCTCGATGCTCACCCACTGCAGTCATTTCTCCACACCTCAGTTAAAGGGAGCTTTAGAAAACAATTCATCAGATCATGTTGTAACCCAGCTCAAAACCTTCCTGGTGGTTTCAGTCACACTTAGAGAATTCGAGCTCCTTTCCGTGGCCCGGAGACCCCACTCCTTCTGCCTCATCATTTGTTCCCTTTTGAGCCATGCGGGCCTGTTTTCCATCCCTCAGCCCCACCAAGCTCCAGTCTGTCTTGGGGTTCTCTTGCACTTGCTGTCCCCTTTGCCTGGAACATTGCACAGATCTTCCTTCCACTGTTCAGGGTCTGCCAGGATCACTCCTCCTCAAGGCAGCCCTCCCTGACCACTCCATGGAAAAGATTCCTCTCCTCCCCAGTCTCCCATACCACCACCCACACCCCTTGATCTGCTTGATTCTTACCTGAAGCCCTTATTACTCCATAGTATCACGTACTCTCTTACTTGTTGTTTAGTTTATTGTTTTTCTCTCAACTATAATACAAGCCCTTTAGGGCAGGAATGTGTGTTATTATCAGCCGATATGCCAGTGTCTAGATCAGTGTGTATACATGGTAGTCACCCATTATATATTTGCTGAGTGAGTTGCTAACATTTTAGGAACTATGCTTCTAGTCTCTCATCTGTCTTTTTTTGGCTGATTTATTTCATATAATTGTATTTATTTTATACAATATACATAATATTATCTACCTAATTTTGTATCTTGATTTTTAAAATCACTATTGCCTCTGAAACTATATTTTAGTACCAACTCTTAGTAAACATTTTAATAGTGGCATACTATTCCTTTGGGTAGAGATATCAACATCTCCTTGAACATTTAGATTATTCCAATCTTCTGCTGTAGTAATTATCACTGTAGTAAACATCGTAGTGCCTAAATCTTTTTTGCTTGTGGGTAATTTTCCTTAGGATAGCATCCTAAAATGAGTTCCTAGATAAAAGATATGAGTAACATTTCTTAGTATATACTGTAAAAATGACAGTACCCTTTATTTTACTCTTCTCTCTTTCCTACTCAGTCTTACCCTGCCTGCAAAAGCCCTCCGCTGACTCCAAACCTCTTCAACATTTATGGGAAGAGCCCTCTGGTTGTGTACTTCCTCCTGAACTACTCCACCCTGCAGCAGCATGGCCAAGACCTGTTGATGGTCAGGGAGAAAGAATTAAGACCATCCCATATCCTTTCCACCGTGGGTTAGACACATCACTCCAGATCCCTGCTTCCCCTTCCTCGAAGCAAGGGTGAAGAGAGACATATCTAACCCTCGGCACAGCACCTGAAACATAGTAGGGACCTATCAAGGGTGACCACTGATAACATGCCTATGGGTCAGAATCTTGCTCATTTTAATTCAAAACCTGCCTCATGCTATGTGGGGCCCTGGGCAAGTCAGATTTCCCTGTGTGCAAAATCTCTTCCTATCTACCATAAAGAATGGGCTACTTAGGGGCTCTAACATACTTTGCAATTTACTAATGCCACCCAGATGCTCACTGACCCCACCATGTATATTGATCAGGAATTTTGGTGTCTAGGTGTGTGTTTCTTCTAGCATCCTCCTCACACACACACAGCCCTCCGCAAGACCCATTAGCAAATTCCTGGCCCCACTGACATTTATCCTAAAGATATGGTCAAAACCCAGATCTTAAGAAAACAGGTGTGATATGTGTTGGCGTCTGAGTCTTGGCAGTTTCCATAGAGGGTCAGAACATGGGATCGAATAGACCCAGATTCAGGAACCAACTCAACTGCTTACCAGCTGAGTGATCTTAGACAAGTTCCAGCTTCTCTCTGAGCCTCATTTTTTCACCTGTAAAATGGGGATAACAGTACCTGCCTCATAGAGTTGTAATGTAAACAGGTACAGCGCCAGGCAAGAAACAAGTGATTGAATGAACGTTACCTGTCAGCACAGAACTTTGTTATTAATAAAATGCTGTCCCTTATATCACCTCATTGTTCTGTAAGGACATTGTAGTGTAGTAGAAGGAGCCTAGGTTGGGGATACCCACCCCTAGATTTGAGTCCCAGTTCAGTAGCCCACCGGCTTCAAGATCTCATGTGCGCACCTTCAACTCTAAGCTCAGTATCTTTATCAACTCATTCCTAAAATGAGGATAGTCACACCAAATCAATAGTGTTGTGACCAGGATTAAATGGCATAGAGCTGGTCTAAAAAAAAGTAGTAACCATCATTATTATCATTAACAGCATCTGAGGTAGGTATCCCTATTTTATAGATATGGCAATGGAGGCACAGAGGGTGACATACATTGTCTGATGTCCCACAGCTTGTGATGAGTGTAACTGAGATTCTGACCAGTTCAGAAGGGGTGGAAGGGAGGGGAAGGTAGAGAGAACTTTTCACCATATTAATACAAACATGAGATAGGAAATCAGAATTGGGCCTGAAAGGAAAGGAAGATTGGAAGCCCTTTCTATTTACCACTTTGATAATAGAGTAAGAATTTTAAATGGTAGTCTAAAATAAGCACTTCTAGGCCTTCTAGGAGCTTCCTAGGTGATGCAGTGGTAAAAAATAAATCTGCCTGCTTATGCATGAGATGCAAGAGATGTGGGTTCAGTCCCTGGATAAGGAAGATCCCCTGGAGGAGGAAATGGCAACCTGCTCCAGTATTCTTGCCTGGGAAATCCCATGGACAGAGGAGCCTGGCGGGCTACAGTCCACGGGGTTGCAGAGGATCAGACACAGCTTACTGACTGAGCATAGCACACAGCCCCTCCGTCAGTAGGAGGGGAGAAGGACTTTATTAAAGAAGGGAGAGTGGCCAAGCCATGGAGAGGTTAGGCTTTTTCTTTTCCAAGCAGGCCACAGTCAAGGCCATGGAGGGTTTCCTGTTCAGATTTCTAGAAGCAGGTCAGTTTCCCCACTCAGGCATCTCACCTCCCTCCTTCCCATGCCCTGGGCATATCCCACCAACAAAGCTGAGTCAATACCAACTGATGGTTTAGGGTTTTCCTTGACATTAAAGTCACTGAGTCCACCCTGACCTATGCTGAGGTCATCAACCTGACACTGAGCAACATGAAAAAGCGGAAGGAAAACTTCTACCAGCTGAACTGGCTTCACTGGAGTGAGTGGAATTATTTTGACGAGTACCTGAAGGAGCTGCAGAACAACTTCCTCAGGTATTTAAGGGGCCTTTGAGGGAAAGAGGCGTGGTTTCAGCGTTTCTCTATTGCAGCATCCCACGCTGATTTGTAACTGGGGTCCAGCCCTGTAACCCATGCGTTCAGAATATAAATTCCACAGTAACAGAGACCAAGTCGGTCTTTTTTTTACAAGTTATTTTTTTTTCCTGACTACAAAAACGTTTATGCACAATGAAAACAAAGAACCTGGAAAAACACCTACAGGTACACATTCACATTGCCAATATTTTTCTATAAATCCATCCAGTCTTTTTTCCTGGGCACATATATCTATATCTGCTGCTGCTGCTAAGTCACTTCAGTCGTGTCCGACTCTGCGCGACCCCATAGATGGCAGCCCACCAGGCTCCCCCGTCCCTGGGATTCTCCAGGCAAGAACACTGAAGTGGGTTGCCATTTCCTTCTCCAATGCATGAAAGTGAAAAGTGAAAGTGAAGTTGCTCAGTCATGTCCGACTCTTCGCAACCCCATGGACTGCAGCCTACCAGGCTCCTCTGCCCATGGGATTTCCCGGGCAAGAGTACTGGAATGGGGTGCCATAGCCTTCTCCAATATCTATATCTCCAGATGTGCAATTGGTGAATCTAGAATAGAAAATTCTATAGGACAAATAAACTGTTTTCTTCAACACATAAAAAGCAAGGAAAATAGAAGAGGAGGGAGGAGGAGCTGTTGTTGTTTAGAAACACTGGAGAGATACATTAATCAAAACATTGTTTGGATCCAGACTTAAATCAACCAGTTGAGATAATTATCTCAATTATGAGATAACTGGGGAAATTTGAACATTGACCTGGTTATAAGTGATATTAAGAAATTTCTTTTATTAGAGTGTTCCTTTCTTAAAGATATTACAATAATTTTGTAGTTATTTTTTAAAGAGTTGTATCTTAGATATATCATGAAGTATTTATGGCTGAAATTACACAGTGTCTAAGATTTGCTTTAAATTAACCCATTTGGCATGGGACAGGGAAGCAAAGGAGATAATAGATGAATCAAGACTGACTTCATATTGATAACTTTTGAAGCAAGATAATGGCTAAATGATGTTAATTATACAACTTTCTTTACTTTTATATATGTTTAAATTTTTGAACAGTCTTTATTGTTATTCCATAACAATAATGGAAGATGACAAATGCCCATGTGGAATATTAGTTGTAGGTGGGCTAGGACTCTTCGGGGATGTCAATTACCACTTGTTCCCCTAATGTGCCTCCCTTGTGGCTCAGTCAGTAAAGAATCCACCTGCACTGTGGGAGACCTGTGTTCGATCCCTGGGTTGGAAAGATCCCCTGGAGGGAAGGCATGGCAACCCACTCTAGTATTCTCACCTGGAGAATTCCCAAGGACAGAGGAGCTTGGCAGGCTGCAGTCCACGGGGTTGCAGAGTTGTACATGACTGAGGGACTAAGCACAGCATCTGTAATGTAGCATATCCATTTGGAGCACTGGGATTGAAGGAGGACAGACTGAAGCTGCAGGCACAGCTCTGTCTCACCCTCTCTATGAATTAGGTCCATCATTTAGCTGCTGTGAGTCTTGGATACCCCATCTGTAAAACAAGGACTCTACCAACAGAGTAGTGTGGGTTAAAGGAGATGTCTGGGTTGGTACCTGGCTCACAGGAAGTGCTCAGCAAATGACAGCACTTAGAGGTAATACAAACCCACTCCAGTGTTCTTGCCTGGAGAATCCCAGGGAGGGGGGAGCCTGGTGGGCTGCCGTCTATGGGGTCGCACAGAGTCGAACACGACTGAAGTGACTTAGCAGCAGCAGCGGCAGCAGCAGCAGAGGTAATACATGTGACCTCATTCCCCGAAAACTGCAGGATCCAAAGCAGCACCAGGTCTTGGAGTTGGAAAGTTTGCTACTGGGGAGGCCTAGAGCAGTGTTCCTTAGAAAAGGCAATCCAGGGACTTCCCTGGTGTCCAGTGGTTTAAAATCTGCCTTGCAGTGCAGGGGATGCAGGTTTGATCCCTGGTCGGGGAACTAAGATCCCACGTGCCTCAGAGCTACTCATCCTGTGTGCTGCAACTACTGAGCACATGTGCCACAGCTAGGACCCAAGACAGCCAAACAAATAAATAAAAATAAAGTAAAGAAATATACAAAGAAAGAAAAGGCAATCCAGGAGCTACCTTACAGGGATCTCTGCTCTAGGGGAGGAAGAACCTAGTTAGCACTTGCAGTTGGAGCTGCAGTGAAAGAGCAGGATCAGTTGCTGCTGCAGAACTTAGTTTCCTTGTGAGTCGGAGCCGTGAGCCTTAAACTTGTTTGGGGGCCAAGCACCCGCAATTCAAAATACCCTTTGCAGAATTTTCTGAAATGTTTCGACATATGACCCTGTCATACAAGCTAAAGATGGTCTTACTAGTGGAAAATAGGCGCCTAAGACAGGTATTGGAGAAAAAAATGGCAACCCACTCCAGTACTCTTGCTTGGGAAATCCCATGGACAGAAGAGTCTGACATGCTACAGTCCGTGGGATCGCAAAATTGCTGGACATGACTTAGCAACTCAACAAGACGTGTATAGGCTTCAAAATACCAAGAAATGACAATATAGGAAATACTGCTCAGTTGCTCAGTCATGTCCGACTCTTTGTGACCCCATGGACTGTAGCCTGCCAGGCTCCTCTGTCCAGGGAATCTTACAGGCAAGAATAGTGGAGTGGGTTGCCCTTTGCTTTCTCCGGTAGAAAATACTAGCAAGGATTTATGTCCAAGTTTTCCTGTTAGAAAATGTCATCACAGTAAAGACAAGTGCAGTTTGCTGCTTGTCTCTCCACTGCAAGCAGAAGCTGGCTTTAGGTTAGGAAAAGAGGATGCCAAAAATGAGAATTTGTGTCAACATGATTTTTTTCTTTTGACTTGGGGAAAGACGTTGGAATAACCACTGATTCAGACCAAGGTCAACAGTAGTTGCTTACTACCAGTCTTTTTACATCTATTCCATAGCAGCAGAGAAGTATATGACACCATCTTAATTCACCTGAATATATCTTTATTGCTGTTTTGACTACCTTGAATGTTCATAACTTGTTTCTTCTTTGAATAGAGGTCTACTCACCTTTCAAAGGTCAGCTGGTATCCTTCCCAATTCCACTGAAAACCTTCTCCTATCATAATAGCAGCAGCAGAAACTGACATTTACTGAGCACTTCCTGTGTATTACTGCCAGGTCCTGTGCTGATCACGTGACCTATGTAACTCAGTTTATCCTCAGCATTATACTCGGTTCTATTATTACCATGTTGAGATGAGTACACTAGCAAGGAGAGGTTAAGTAACTGCTCAAGGACACACAGCAAATGGCAGAACCCCAAATTGAATTCCACTTGCCTCAAGTTCATGCCTCAGCTTTCTCTCAGATGGTTGGCTTTCCTCACCTGTCTTCTTAATTTGAGTACGTTCCGCTGAGGCAGGGACAATGTCTTATTTCTCTGTACCCCCCAGGGCCGTATGACTCCCAGCACAGAGCAGGAGCTTGGTGACTGAGTTGCTGCTGTGTGGCCAACTTTCTGCTTCAGTCAGTTGCTCTTGACAGATGTAATGAATGAATTTGTAAAGATCTGCCACTTTTTCATGTGAAGACAGAGGAAAGAGTAAAAAAGATGACGCTGACTCTTTAGTCTTCTTCCGTGTGTCTTTGTGATTTTCCCACAGGGAGGTGAAGAATATTGAGCAAAGAGCAAAAGACAAAAAAAAGGCAAACCACATGTTCATCCAGGCTTCAACCCTCCTTGAGGATACTCCTGAAAAGAAATCCAGAAGAAGCTATCACAGGGAGACTGAGTTTATTTTGAGGTTTGTTTGAACAAAGGCGATAGGAAAAGTAGAAATGTGAACACTGTAGGAATTCTTAATACGTGGAAAGATATATATATATATATAATATTTTAATATTATAAAAGTCCACTCACTTTTATGTGTTAATCACTCAATTCTCACTTTATTTTTATTGCTATTAATGGTAACTGTAAGGGCTGCCAATGACCTTGTACTTCCTGTATGCCAAATACTTGTACTTTATGAACTGTTTGAGTCAGAGCTCTTGGGTTGCAAGTGCCACAAAAGCAACTCAAACCAGCTTGAGTCGAAGGAAAATCTTATGGTTTTCGTGACTGGAAAGGCCACAGACAGACTGGCTGCAGGTATGATAGACCTGAGGGCTCAAAGATTTTTACAGATTCTTTCCTTTTGTTTCTTAAAAAATTTTTAATTTATCTGTGCAGGCTTTACTGGGTCTGCACGTAGGCTTTCTCTAGTTGCAGTGAGCAGGGGCTACTCTTCCTTGCAGCGCCAGAGCTTCTCACTGTGGTGGCTTCTCTTGTTGCAGAGCCTGGGCTCTAGGGCACATGGGATTCATTAGTTGCGGTGGTTGCAGGTTCTAGAGGGCAGGGGTAGGGGGCGGCTCAGTACTTGTGATAGTTGTGGCTCTTCACTCTTGGGCTTAGTTGCCCTGAGGCATGTGAAATCTTCCTGGACCAGAGAGCCAATGAGAGTCACATATCTTGGCAGGCAGATTCTTGTCCACTGGATCAGCAGGGAAGTCGTCTCCCTTTCTTTTATGACCCTCTGCTCCTGTGTGCTGGCTTGCTTTTCTGCCCTTGAAAGAAAAGACCCTGATGCTGGGAAAGATTGAGGGCAGGAGGAGAAGGGGACGACAGAGGATGAGATGGTTGGATAGCATCACCAACTCAGTGGACGTGAGTTTGGGTAAACTCTGAGAGTTGGTGATAGACAGGGAGGCCTGGCATGCTGCGGTTCATGGGGTCGCAAAGAGTCAGACACAACTGAGCAATTGAACTGAACTGCCCTTGAGAGAAAGAGTGCCAAGAACGGCCCCAAGCCTATGTCCTTATAGTGTATGACCTGAAAGAAAGAGAGACACCCTTTCCCAGCCTCCATAAACTAAGCCTCATAAAAGTCTCTGACAGTGATGCCAAAAGCTCAGCCTCTGAACACCAGTGCCAAATCGAATCCCAGAGACAGAGTTTTGGATGAAGTAGAAAAGAAAAGACTTATTGTTTGCCAGGTGAAGTGGGGACGCAGTAGGCTCCTGCCCTCGAAACTGTGTGTCCTAACCCAGGAGCATTTGATGAGTTTTATAGCAATTTCTCTTGAGTTTTCTTTGACCTATGTGTTGTTTAGAAGTATGTTGTTTAATCTCCAAGTATTTGGGGATTTTCCAGCTCTCTCTCTCTGCTATTGATTTCCAGTTTGATTCCATCTTGGTCTGAGAGTAGGCATAATGTGATTTATCTTTTTTCAGATTTGTTTAGGTATATTTCTTTGGGCCAGAATTTGGTCTGTCTTGGTGAATGTTACGTGTGAACTTTCAGAGACTGTTTAATCTGCTGTTTGGGGTGATGTAGTCTACAGATGTCAATTACATCCAGTTGATTATTGGTATTGTTGAGCTCAAGTATGTCCTTACCGATCATCTGCCTGCTGGATCTGTCCCTTTCCGATTAGAGGAGTGTTGAAGTCTCTGACTATGATAGTGGAGTCACCTATTTGTCCTTGTTTTCAAGCAGTTTTTCCCTTGTGTAGCTTGATGCTGCTTTGTTAGGAGCATACACATTAAGAATTGCTATGTCTTCTTGGAGAACTGACCACTTTATCATTATATAATGTCCTTCTTTATCCCTGATAACTTTTTTTGCTTTTGAATCTGCTCTGTCTGAAATTAGTATGGTTACCCTTGCTCTCTTTGATCAGTATTAGCATGGTGTATTTTTCTTCATTCATTTACTTTTAATCTATAGCCACATTCTCTTTTAAGGAGCATTTCCAGAAGTCTCAAACAACATTTCCACTTAATCTCATTGCTAGAACATGAATGCATGGCTACAGCAATTTCTTTCTTTTTAATAAATATTGTTTAAAAATAGTTAAAATGTTCTTTTGTTAAAATAAAAATGATTATGATTTTATAATATTAATGAGGTACAACTTACCATAACATTTGCCCACTTTGCCAGTGCAATTCAGTGATTTTAGTAAATTTACAGAGATTTGCAACGATTACTGCAATTTAGCTTTAGAACTTTTTCATCACCCTAGAAAGATCCCTCATGCCCATGTGTAGTCAATTTCTTTTAACTTCTCCCTGTTTAATAACCTCCTTGGAAATATCATATAACATTACCAATTTATTTCAAGGGCCAGATATTAGTCAGATGGTGATGTTAGCTTCAAAGGAGACTGGGAAATTAGTTGCTTGTTTGTTAAGTCTGGGTACATTACCATCTTAAAAACTGGCTCCATTGCTAAAGTGAAAAGGGAGAGTGGATGATGAGTTGTTAAATAACCATCTCTGCCACAGATAGATGGTGTTATACTCTCTCCTTTCAGAAGTAAAGAAACCAAAGCATAATGATTTGAGAAATTTAATGAAGGAAAACTTTCAACCTTCTAGTTGAAATTTTACTTCAAACTGGGAAGGAAATTTTCCTTCCTTCCTTCACATTTTAAAAATAGTAGTTCAGCTTGAGGCCCACCTGTTTGAGCCACGGAATCCTGTAAGTTCAATGGTGACTCATTAGCAGCCTTTCTGATATCCAGATTAGATTCTCAGAAATACAAAAAGCCAACTAATCTAACTCACCAATATTATTATTATTCCCTCAGACATGACTATCTTTCAATTACTTGTTTTTTTTAATTGAAGTACAGTTGATTTACAATGTTGTGTTAATTTCTGCTGTACAGAAAAGTGATTCAGTTATACATAAAAATAAGTTCTTTTTTATATTCTTTCCACTACAGTTTGTCTCAGGATATTGAATATAATCCCCTGTGCTGTACAGTAAGAAAGACTTTGTCATTTATTCATTTTCTGTGTAATAGTTTATATCTGCTAATCCCAAACTCCCATTCTATCCCTCCCCTATCCTTTCAGTTTACAGCTTTTCACCCTTACTTCCTAATCTAGCTAACCCCTCAGTAACCCTTAAAACCCAGCTCAGACATCACCTCCAGGAAGTCTTCCGTGATTTATCCACTCAGGGTATTGTCCTGTGCTTTCCTGATCACATCCCACAGAACAGAGCATATTCTAGTCACAGATTTGCTTGTCCATAAATTGAGATTTGTCCTTGAGGTCAGGAATACTGCCCTAGGTGACCTTTTTTTTCCTCCAGGGCTTAGCACCCAACTGATCCTCAGTCAGTACTTAGAAGATGAATAAGGGAGTCATTTCTGTGTGTTTAGCACTCTGCTTCAGTTATTTGCTGTTGCCAGTGTTTTGGCTGATTTGTAAACTTTTTCTTTCAATACTTATCAAGATTCTAGGGAAACCTTTGAAGAGATCACACTGAAGTTTTGAGCCAATTTTTGTAAATGTCTTTTTTGTTTCCCCCACAGGAAGGAAAAGGAAGAGAGGGATGGAGAATGGAAACAGAATTCGACTGACTCTTCCTTCTCACCATCAAGCACTGATGAAGTCTCTTCCCTGTAGGAACTTGGAAGCTCCTACAAAATTTCTGACGTTCTTGCTAGTAGGAGAACAAAACAGGAGAAAAAGAAACTTGTGGCCAAAGACTGGGAAATAGAAATAAATATTCCCAGGATAGGGGAAAGATTCCACTGTCGTTTTTCCTAGGTTGAGTGAAAAGCAGGAGTGGGGAGATTTTTCCTTAGGTCACTACATTTACTCATGCATTTACTGTTTTACCCATTATTTTACTCATATAGCTAACAATATGACGTGGTGGCTCAGACGGTAAAGAATCCTCCTTCAGTGCAGGAGACCTGGGTTCTGTCCCTGGGTCAGGAAGATCCCTTGGAGAAAGGAATGGCAAACCACTCCAGTATTCTTGCCCAGAGAAGTCCATGGACGGAGGAGCCTGGAGGGCTACAGTTCATAGGGTCGCAAAGAGACAACTGAGTGACTAACACTTTCACTTTCTTTATAATAATAATGGCTACCAATTTAGTGTTTACTCTGTGCCAAGCATTAAGCTAAACACAATACAAACATGTACGTGCGTGTTCAGTTGCTAAATCATGTCTTAATTCTTTGTGACCCCATGAACTGAGCCCTCCAGTCTCCGCTGTCCATAGGATTTTTCAGGCAAGATAGTGGAGTGGGTTGCCATTCCTTTCTCCAGGGGATCTTCCCGACCCAGTTGGGAGCAGCAGAGGCAAAGACTCAGACACAGCAAGAAACATGGCAGGAGGTCAAGGAAGTATGTGAGGGGCTCTAGGAGAGATGAACCTGGAGAAGATTCCTGGACAAATAATGAAGGAATTTTCTAAGCAAAACCACTTTAGTATCTAAGTGGTGGGAATCCATGAACCATATTAAACAGGGAACCACATGGCTATATTTGGACTTTTCAAGTCCTGGTGGCAGATGGTGGGCTACATGATGGAATTATGTATGTACTTCAGGGGATTTGCAAAGTCTTCCACAAGCATCTATCTCTACGTGAAACCCTGGCTATGTTTTTAATCAGTAGTCTCCAAGTTTTTGGAGAAGGCAATGGCAACCCACTCCAGTACTCTTGCCTGGAGAATCCCAGGGACCGGGGAGCCTGGTGGGCTGCCGTCTATGGGGCTGCAGAGTCGGACACGACTGAAAGCTTTCTTGATCTTATATCTCTCTTAATAAAACATTTATGAGAACTCAGCTAACAGCTTGTTACAAAAATTGCACTCTCCAGACCCCCTTGCCTATTCCACAGCAACACTTTGCACTTTCTTAACTGATTGTTTTATTATTTGTTTTCCTCCATATGTTTAAATACCCTGGTGCTCTTGATTTTCCAGTGTTAGGCATTATCTATTGAATTCTCACAAAAAGGTGAGGACTAGACTCACACATGCAAACACTTTCCCTCTCCCATCTTGCCAATGTGTTTCTGTTGTGATTTTGGCTGGTTCCTTAATCAGTATTATTATACCATCAACAGCATTACCATGAGCTACAGAATAAACTTTCATTGTTTTTGTTTCTTGCAAAACTCTTTGCTGTCACTGGAACTAAGTCTCTTTTTCAATCTACTTGTTTTCTTTTTTTCCTTTTTTAATATACTTATCACAGTCTATCTCCAAATTCTCCCAGTACGTTCAGACACTTTACATAATCTATCAGTTTCACCTCCATTTCCCAGCCTTCTGATCTACTTCACTCTAGGTGGTTCATTTCCAGGCTGTTTATATAGTGTTGGGAATTCCTTTCTTCATTCTCTTGATCACGGTTTTTTAACCTACTTCTCTTTGTGTCTTTATGGTTCACCCACAGAAAGGTGATCAAGAAGTCAAATCCAATGCAGAAAAATGAAATAGTCTTTATCCTATCACCTTCCATCTCACCTGCATGAATCCTTGCCTAAGAATCAAAAGAACTTTTTGGATGAAGTCTTCACGTGCTGTTACAGATTTACTCTAAAATAGAAACAAGAAAACAAAATAATACAGTAATACATTTAGTCATTCCCCTCCATAGGACAAAGAATATTAAAGTCTGCTCCTACCTGAGCCAAAGTCAGAGTTTAAATTGGCGTAAAGTGACCTCATTCATTCATGTATTTGCTTACTAATTCTTTCATTCACTTGTTTATTAATAATAACACTATGGAGTATATATAGGCATGTATTATATGTATCATATAATAGTAATCATAGGAGACATCATTTCTTAAGTACTTACTAAGTCCTTTTCAGATATTATCTCAGATTTAACCTCTTTCTCCTCTTTGCCCCTAGGTGGGTGTTGGTACCTCCATTTCTCTGAGGAGTACACTGGGCCTTGAAAAGAGGTTGAGGAGGTGTTCCCTAGGTGTCTATCTTATGCCATGTTTGCACACACTGGGTTCTGTTAATACAGAGATGAATAAAGACATAGTACCTGACCTACAAGAAGGGGGAAGATGTATAGACCAATAAATGTGTTAAAGTTGTGCTAGAGATCTGTGGGGAATCCAAGAAAAACCAAGCCCAGAGAGGCTTCACTGAGGCTCAGAAGTACGGGGGCCAATGTGTAGAAGGACCTGCAGTTGGGGCTGAGGGGCTTGACCTTTATCATATGGGTCTCAGGGCACAAGGGAGTAACCTGGTCTGTGTTAGAACAGTCTGCCCAACCCAGCCAAGAGGAAAAAATCAAGCAAATGACTGCCTGAACCAAGAAGCAATTAAGTACATTCTTGGAACAGATGGTGTCTCCCTTAGATAACATCTTCACTTGAACTTGAGTGTGATTCTAGGTGACCCCCTTGGAGAATATTACCCAGGTAAAGGAATGGAAGAAGGGTAAAAGGGAAGAGCTCAAGCTTTGGACCCAGAAAATTCAGAACTTTGGATCCCTGTTCTGTGTCATAGTAGATTTATGACCTTAGGCCTAGTAGCTTTTGTGACTTTACTTTTCTGAATTTGTTTTCTTGAATGCAGAAAGGGAGTGTCTGCCTAGGAAGGTAGTGTTGGGTTGGTTAAATGAGATAATTTATGCAAAGTTCCTGGCGTAGCATATTTCACTTGATAATTGCTACCAGCTATTGTTGTTTGTTATTATCATTACTGTTAAAAGGTATACTCTTCTCCTGAAACCAGGACATGTCTTTCAGGATAATCCTTTGCACAACTTGGGTCCCAGATCATGCCTGCTCGGACCCCCTCCAGAAGTTACTGAAGACTCATAACCATAGGCCTCTTGGCAGTTCAAGATGAAAAAATCTGTCTCTACTCTTTGTAAATGTTAGAATGGAAAATTGTGGTGAAGAATTCTTCACACCCTTTATAAAGGGGGGAGAGGATAAAGTGCCAAAGGGAACATTTAAGAAGCACTAGCTATAATGTGGAATAAAGCAAATGAGTAATTGTGTAATACCTCCATTCTGTCATTCCTACAGCTTGGAAGTAAGGAAAATCAGATGTTAAGCTAGAAAAAATGAAGTTTAAATCCTATGGACCCTAGTTTGAATTGATTTTGAATTGAGGATATATTTTATCTTTAGTTACTGTTAGTTGCTCAGCCCAACTCTTTGTGACCTGGTGGACTGTAACCTACCAGATACCTCTGTCCATGGGATTCTCCAGGCAAGAATATTGGAGTGGGTAGCCAATAGTCATGTATGGATGTGAGAGTTGGACTGTGAAGAAGGCTGAGCGCCCAAGAATTGATGCTTTTGAACTGTGGTGTTGGAGAAGACTCTTGAGTCCCTTGGACTGCAAGGAGATCCAACCGGTCCATTCTGAAGCAGATCAGCCTTGGGATTTCTTTGGAAGGAATGATGCTACAGCTGAAACTCCAGTACTTTGGCCACCTCATGTGGACAGTTGACTCACTAGAAAAGACACTGATGCTGGGAGGGATTGGGGGCAGGAGGAGAAGGGGATGACAGAGGATGAGATGGCTGGATGGAATCACTGACTCAATGAACGTGAGTCTGAGTGAACTCCAGGAGTTGGTGATGGACAGGGAGGCCTGGCATGCTGTGATTCATGGGGTCACAGAGTCAGACACGACTGAGTGACTGAACTGAAACGAACTGAGCCATTCCCTTCTTCAGGGAATCTTCCTGATCCAGGGATGGAACCTAGGTATCCTGCATTGTAGGCAAATTCTTTACCATCTCAATCACCAGGGAAGCCCTGTCTCTAAAAACAAAGGGATAGTTGCCTAAGGAATGAGTGTAGGAGTGGCTAAAGGTAGAGGAGGAGAGGAGGAAGAAATTACAAAGGGGCCCAAGACAACTTTTGGGGATGGTGGTTATGTTCACTGTCTTTCAGTTTCTTGTATATCATTTATATCTCCTTAAAGCATAAAAAAAACCCCACAAAAACTAACTCTGTCCATTGAAATGACTTGGAAATGAAAACTAACCCAGTAGTAATGAACTAGACTGTGGTTTTAAAATACCATTTGCACTAAAAGGATACAGGGATCCTTGAATTGTCTGTTTCCAGGTCTAGGGCAGGAAAATCATGAAATGAACATCGCCATACTAGAGAGCAAGGAAGCTACCAAAGATGAGAGTCCTGTTAGAAAGCCTCAGTAGCCAACTTCGAATCCCATTGGCTAAAGATGAGACAATCTAAGTATAATAATAATGGCCATGGACTGCTGCTGCTGCTGCTGCTGCTAAGTCGCTTCAGTTGTGTCCAACTCTGTGTGACCCCATAGACTGCAGCCCACCAGGCTCCCCATCCCTGGGATTCTCCAGGCAAGAACACTGGAGTGGGTTGCCATTTCCTTCTCCAGTGCATGAAGGT
Source organism: Madoqua kirkii (assembly GCA_006408675.1). NCBI lineage: Eukaryota > Metazoa > Chordata > Mammalia > Artiodactyla > Bovidae > Madoqua > Madoqua kirkii. The sequence goes on along the minus strand of SJYC01040172.1, from coordinate 6,135 downwards.
GAAAAGTGAAAGTGAAGTCGCTCAGTCATGTCCGACTCTTAGCGACCCCATGGACTGCAGCCCACCAGGCTCCCCGGTCCATGGGATTTGCCAGGCAAGAGTACTGGAGTGTGGTGCCATTGCCTTCTCCAGTCATGGACTGAAGCATGTCAAACGTTTTCATCCACATATTCATATCATTACTTAAAAAAAATTAATTGGTCACCGTTGAAAGATGCTAGGAGACAAATTTGTTATTTTGAAAATAGCAAACGAAACAAATCAGTATTTATCATGCCATTCCCATATGAACTGTCAGTTTCAATTCAGTCGCTCAGTCCTGTCAGACTCTGCGACCCCATGGACTGCAGCACACCAAGGCTCCTTGTCCATTACCAACTCCCGGAGATTGCTCAAACTCATGTCCACTGAGTTGGTGATGCCATCCAACCATCTCATTCTCTGTTGTCCCCTTCTCCTGCCTTCAATCTTTTCCAGCATCAGGGGCTTTTCCAGTGAGTCAGTTCTTCACATCAGGTGGCCAGAGTATTGGAATTTCAGCTTAAGCATCAGTCCTTCCAGTGAATTTCAGGGTTAATTTCCTTTAGGATTGACTGGTTTGAGTCTTTGCTGTCCAAGGAACTCTCAAGAGTCTTCTCCAGCACCGCAGTTTGAAAGCATCAATTCTTTGGCACTCTGCCTTCATTGTAATCCAACTCTCACATCGATACACGACTACTGGAAAAACCATAGCTTTGACTATACCGATCTTTGTCAGCAAAGTGATGTCTCTGCTTTTAATATGCTGTCTAGGTTTGTTAGGGATTTCCAGGTGGTGCTAGTGGTAAAGAACTCGCTTGCCAATGCAGGGAACATAAGAGACAGGTTCGATTCCTGGGTCAGGAAGATCCCCAGGTGAAGGGCATGACAACCCACTCCAGTATTCTTGCCTGGAGAATCCCATGGACAGAGGAGCCTGGAGGGCTACAGTCCATGGGATCACAAAGAGTCAGACACGACTGAAGCGACTTCACATGCACACACGCTAGGTTTATCATACCTTTTTTTCCAAGGAGCAAGCATCTTTTTAATTTCATCGTTGCAGTCACTGTCCATAGTGATTTTGAAGTTCAAGAAAATAAAATCTTCCAGTGTTTCCCATTTTTTCCCATTAGTTAGGTTCTCATTCGTTATCTCTTTTATACACAGTAGTGTATATATGCCAATCCCAATCTCCCAGTTCATCCCACCCATCCCCTTCCCCTCCTGGTGTCCATACATCCATTCTCTACATCTGTGTCTCTGTTTTGACAATTGGTTATTTGAATGCTGTCTGGATATTTGATATTAAAATTATTTTGGTGGTGTGATAATGGTGTTATGGATATGCATTTAATTTAACAGTCACTGTCCATAGTGATTTTGAAGTTCAAGAAAATAAAATCTTCCAGTGTTTCCCATTTTTTCCCATTAGTTAGGTTCTCATTCGTTATCTCTTTTATACACAGTAGTGTATATATGCCAATCCCAATCTCCCAGTTCATCCCACCCATCCCCTTCCCCTCCTGGTGTCCATACATCCATTCTCTACATCTGTGTCTCTGTTTTGACAATTGGTTATTTGAATGCTGTCTGGATATTTGATATTAAAATTATTTTGGTGGTGTGATAATGGTGTTATGGATATGCATTTAATTTACAGATGAAATTATATGACATATAGAATTTCCTTAAAAACCATATGAAAGGGAGGAAGTGGACGGAAGTATAATTGAAACAAGACTGGTCATATTTTGAAAATTGTTGAAGCTGAGTGATGGAGATGTAACATTTTACTTAAAAACAGTAAAGGCATTGCTGGGGACTTATACTTTTAAATGTATTTTTACGAGTTATTTTGTCTTCTCTCATTAAGTAAATGTGAATGAAGTAAAATTTTCCCCATTTTCAAACTGAGGACTTTCTTGGTTGAAACCACCATTACCCCTGGCTTGGACTTTTACAATATTCTCTGAAGTATTCTCTTTGCCCTCTCTCCTGACTCCATTTTCCAAATAGCAGCCCAAGTTCATTTCAGTTCAGTTCAGTCGCTGAGTCGTGGGGACTCTTTGAGACCCCATGAATTGCAGCAAGGCAGGCCTCCCTGTTCATTACCATCTCCCGGAGTTCACTCAGACTCACGCCCGTCGAGTCAGTGATGCCATCCAGCCATCTCATCCTCGGTTGTCCCCTTCTCCTCGTGCCCCCAATCCCTCCCAGCATCAGAGTCTTTTCCAATGAGTCAACTCTTCCCATGAGGTGGCCAAAATACTGGAGTTTCCGCTTTAGCATCATTCCTTCCAAAGAAATCCCAGGAAAAGAATACATTTGAATCAATTCTAATGAGGTGGATGAAACTGGAGCTTATTATACAGAATAAAGTAAGCCAGAAAGAAAAACACCAATACCATATACTAACACATATATATATGGAATCTAGAAAGATGGTAACTATAACCCTGCATGTGAGACAGCAAAAGAGAAACAGATATATACAGAACAGTCTTTTGGACTCTGTGGGAAATGGCAAGGGAGGGATGATTTGGGAGAATGGCATTAAAACATGTATAATATATATGAAACAAATCACCAGTCCAGGTTTGATGCAGAATGCAGGATACTTGGGGCTGATGCACTGGGATGACCCAGAGAGATGGTATGGGGAGGGAGGAGGGAGGGGTTTCAGGATGGGGAACATGTGTACACCTGTGGCAGATTAATATTGATGTATGGTAAAGCCAATATTGTAAAGTAATTAGCCTCCAGTTAAAATAAATAAGTTTATATTTCAAATAAATACATAAATAGGTAAACATGATAAATGGATTCCCTCATTGATTTAATTAACACATCTATTAATATCACCTCACATATTTACCTTTAAAGATCTTTCTGGTGAGAACTTATAAGTTTTCCTCTCTTACATGTGTGCTAAGTGACTTCAGTCATTTCCAACTTTTTGTGACCCCGTGAACTTTATAGCCTGCCAGGCTCCTCTGTCCATGGGGATTCTCCAAAAAATAATACTAGAGTGGGTTGCCATGCCCTCCTCCAGGGGATCTTCCTGATCCAGGGGTTTAACCCATGTATTTTACGCATCCTGCACTGGCAGGAGGGTTCTTTACCACCTACACCACCTGGGAAGCCCCACAGATCTCAATAACACATTACAAGCCATAATCACGTTACATATTAGATTCTCAGACCTTATTCATCATCTTACAGCTTAAAATTTGTGCTCTTTTAAAAATTCATTCTTAAATCATTGATTTCTCAGCAGTTATTTTTACATGACCTGTGATATGTTCTTATATTTATGATTTTGGTCAGGACAAAAGAGTCCCCCTCCTGTTGTAAGCAGTTTAGCATCAGATCTTTGAGGGACCATATTTATCTAGCAGCTCCATCTCCCTATCATTGTCAGAAATCAAGATGATTTATACAGATAAGGATAATAGACAAAAGTGGTTTCCCTAGTGGCTCAGATGGTAGAGAATTTGCCTGCAATGTGGGAGACCTGGGTTGCACCCTTGGTTCAGGGAAGACCCATGCAGAAGGAATTCGTTACCCACTCCAGTATTCTTGTCTGAAGAATTCTTTGGACAGAGATGCCTGGTAGGGCTACAGTCCATGGGGTTCACAAATAGTCAGACATGCCTGAGTGACTAACACACAATGAACTTAATGATTTGGAAGTTGTATTGGTAGAGAATTTGCCTGCAATGTGGGAGACCAGGGTTGCACCCTTGGTTCAGGGAAGACCCATGCAGAAGGAATTCGTTACCCACTCCAGTATTCTTGTCTGAAGAATTCTTTGGACAGAGATGCCTGGTAGGGCTACAGTCCATGGGGTTCACAAATAGTCAGACATGCCTGAGTGACTAACACACAATGAACTTAATGATTTGGAAGTTGTATCAGAGCTAAGGATAGCTTAAAAGGAAGAGCAAAACTCTGAGACAGTCAAGAATAGGGGTACATGAACACTTTTAGGCCCACATGGCAAAGAAGACAATGGACATTGCAGTCTTTAAAGAGTTTTGCACATAGCTGCAGCTAAAAGTGAGGACCTCTGACCAGAGCTCTGTGCTTCAGTGGAGAAACCTGGCCACTTCCCAGCAAGAAAGGAGCCAGAGGAAATAATCAATCCACTAATCTCTTTCTCCACTGACTCACCAATCTCTTTTGGCCATTCCTGGCCAAACTCAAATAGAAGTCAGAGGCCAGAAGAGCTGGAGGTATAAAGTCTGGTCTTCTCAGCCTCCAAGGGTTCATAACATAATAGAAAATGATCAACAGGGTTCCTGAGGGGCATATAAAGAATACCAAATACATGCACCATTTCTATGTAGTAGATATGTTTTCTTTATCTTATGAATCTTGTTGTAGTTATTTTGCTGGACATTTAGGATGACTGGGTAGGATTAACTTTAATGAGAGAGGTCAGTTTCTGATTTGACCTAGACTTGAGTATTTGTCATTGTATTTCTAATATCATAATATTATTACTGGGACCCTAACTGACTATATCCTTGATTCACTTAAACCCTTTGGAGAGATAGTAATGGGACCAGACTTAGGAAGGGACCAGAAACTATCAAGAGATATTTTTATACATTGTTGAATTCATTTGGTTGATTTGTATGTGTGAGAGTGAAAACTTTTATTTCCAAATTTGTGAAAAACGTTAGTCTGAAATTTCCTTTTGTACTGCCTTTGTCTGATTTTGATATAGAGCAATACTGGCCCCATCTCATTAGTAGGAAATAGTTTTCTACTCTTTCAATTTCTTGAAATTGTGTCAAATTGATCTTAATTTTTTAACTATTTGTTAGAATTCTCTGTTCAAACTACCATGGATTGATTATTTCTTTTTCAAAAGTTTTATCTCACAGTTTCAATCTCATTAAAGTTTATAGGAGTATGCAGATAATATATCTATTTTTGCTTCAAGTATTTTTAGATTATGTTGTTTGATGTATACATATTTAGGATTATTATGTATTCCTGCTGGATTGACTGTTTTTTCCTTATATAATGTTCTTATCTTCCTTTCTCTTTCAAAATTTTAACTGCTCTAAAATCCAGTTTATCTATTATTAATATATGTTTTTATTGTTTTATTTTCCAAATGCCCATGCCATTATTGAGTTTCTTGGGTTTTCCTGGTAGATTCCTAGGAATCCACTTGCCTTGTGAAGACTTGGATTCAATACCTGGGCTGCGAAGATCCCCAGGAGGAGGACATGGGAATCCATATTCTTGCCTGGAGAATTCCATATACAGAGGAACCTGGTGGGTTACATTCCATGGGGCCACAAAGAGTCAGGCACAGCCTAGCAACTAAATCACCACCTGGTGTTCCTTCACATATATTCCTTGGGAGGGACAGCCCTACTCAGGCTGCCTTCTGATGCTACGTTGGAGGTCAGGAGTGCTGGGCCTGGCTTGTCTTCTCTTAGGTGCTGCTGTGTTGCTCTTCCATTCTTCAGGACCTTATCTAGTTCACCTTCTTTTTGCCAACTATAAAAGGTCTCCTTTAGTGATCTATTCTTGTTTCCAGAACAAACAGAGGAGTGGACACAAAGAGATCAAGGCCATCTTGTCTGAACCAGAAGCCTAAGGTGTGTTTTATAACAAAGATTTCATGGAGGAAAGTGGAAGAGGGAAGTGGCAAGGAGTCCACAGTAAGCTGGAGATGAAAGTCATGGAGTCCCCTTCCTTAGAAATCATCAGAGGCTGAGAAAGTATTTTTCCTTGTTCAGTTCAGTTCAGTCGCTCAGTCGTGTCCGACTCTTTGCGACCCCATGAATCACAGCACGCGAGGCCTCCCTGTCCATCACCATCTCTGAGTTCACTCAGACTCACGTCCATCGAGTCTGTGATGCCACTCAACCATCTCATCCTCTGTCGTCCCCTTCTCCTCCTGCCCCCAATCCCTCCCAGCATCAGAGTCTTTTCCAATGAGTCAACTCTTCGCATCAGGTGGCCACAGTACTGGAGTTTCAGCTTTAGCATCATTCCTTCCAAAGAAATCCCAGGGCTGATCTCCTTCAGAATGGACTGGTTGGATCTCCTTTCAGTCCAAGGGACTCTCAAGAGTATTCTCCAACACCA
>SJYC01040171.1:0-24441 GCA_006408675.1 Madoqua kirkii | reverse complement strand
AACTGGTATAATTATGTGTGTACATTCAGAATCCATTAGTCCGGTGACCAAAAAATGAGTGTCTTCATTACCTGGGGAAGAAAATGTTACCATTTCCATTTTTATTTATTATTATCTCACTGTCATTTAGTATATATTTTGTGTATATTTTTTAAATGTCATAATATACTAGAATAGCAATGCATATATAATATTTTTACATAATATACTTAGGTCACTGACAATGTGTTGAAAAATGGAAAATAACTTGAAGAAGTTCTTCAGGAAATAGAAAATTATCAAAATTTGTTGCATAAAATGTTACTTAATTTGGGGGAGTTTACCAAAAATTTTTATGAAACCAGTTCAATTGAAGGACAGAATGTTGAGAACATCCATGTTTGCATGAGTTTGCATAAAGCCTCAGAGATGAAAACATTTTTGAAGTTGGGTAGAAGACCAAGAGGCCTGCCTGGACAGGGGAAAACTTGAAATTAAATGTAAGAAAGCATGTTTGGTCCCCTCAGTTTATTCTAAGTTGTTTTTCTCTAAATCACCTCCCTTTCTTCACCTTTATTCCCTGAACACCATCCTCCGATTACTATTTCTTTTCCAACGGTGTAGATCAACTGTTAACATACCATATAATGTACTTGGATTCAGGTTTATTGCAGATTATCTGTCTTCCCCAGCTGGAATATCAGTCACATCAGAATAAGTGTCTGCCTCTTTGTTTATTGATGTAAACTAAGCACCTATAAGAGTTTCTGAGTCAGGGAGGAATTAAGTTAGTGATCAGTTGGTTAAATGACAAATAGCAGAGTACTGGTCAGGCCTATAGGTTTCAGAATTTTTTGGTTTTGATTAGCTATTGTAAATAAGCTGTTCTGCACTTAATGTTACAAGGATAAGACACATTTCTCTTTCTTTCCTGTCTTCACTTGTCAAACATGTTATAATTACAGCAGAAAACATTTAAGTAGCTAGACTCAGAATTGCTGCCCACTGGGCATTTTGGAAAGAGAGGCTGGGAAAGAGTCCTTCCAGTTTTAGAGTTTTACTTTCAGGGGATTAGAAAGCCTTTAGTTTGAAGAGTCCATCAGTAGAAATATCTATCAGGAGTGAGCACTGTTTAATTTTTTATTTGATTAGAGATTAGCTGACCATCTGCTGAGAGTAAGGCAATGAAGGATTAGTAAACAAGGGAGGATTCAGACAAAAGGAATGATAAACTCTTGGAGAAAGTGGACACATGATTAAGGAGACCATTACGTCTAGTTTGTTTGGGTTTTCGGTATTGTTTAGGCTGGCTCTGTAAAGGTATGGGTTGTTTCCATTTTATTTCCATTCATCCTCTATGCTTTACAATGTATGTCTTATTTAAGTATTGAAAGTGACTAGTGACTTACTGCTTGTTATCACTGGGTAGTCGTGCTTTGGATCTGGTATTCCATAGGGTCTAGCAGAAGCATCTTAGAGTACTTATTTCCATCATTTGCTGCAGAACCTTAACATATTTTGGTGATTTCCGGTACTAAGTTGATGAAATACAGGAAAATAGAGCTCAGATGTTTTTGGATAAAACCTTAATTCATCTCCTCCCTTCTCTCTGACTTTTCAGCTTTTTATTTACTCAACTCGTTCCATATTGTTGGATGTCTTTTTGACTCTTATGTCTGCCTCATTCCTTGCATGTGGTCAAGGTCTATTTCATTTCCTATATCTCTCACATTCTTTGCATCTTTTCACTTGGCAGAGCCCTCTTTGATTTTAGTGTCATAATATTCCTAGCTCTTTCTCATCTCTTTTTCTTTCTCTACCAGCTCCAAGAGCCACAACTCCTCAATCCACACTAAAGTTTCTCTTTTCTAAATCTGGACATTCTGCTTTCTTGGACTAAATATTCTTGGTTTCCTGTTGTTTTGTAGAATAAAGACAAACTCTCCAAATTGGCATATATGATTCCCCCTAATGCATAAAAATCCATACAAATATTTCTTCATTGTAGCCCTCCAATAATATTTACAGTATATCATGGGAGCATAATCATGAGAGATACAACATGAATGGTAAGAAATGAACATTTCTCGTGTTTTTGTCAGACTTGATTATTCACTGATACCTTATAATGCTATACATATTAATATCTCAACTGCCTTAATCTAGGATGTCAGAGATCCTTACTTCATAAAATAATCCTGACTGAGTTGACAGATATACTGTTTTCCTATTTTTTGCACTCAGCATCCCATCAACTTTTCAAAACTCCGTCATGAAACTATCCCATCTGCGTCACTCCTATGACGCCCTCAGATGGCTCCTAGCTTTACTTCAATCTACTGTAGCCCCATGTTGACCTCACATCTTATTCTTCTTCGTCTACTGTGTAATATAGCAATTTGTGTGTTTATATCACCCTCTCCTTCTCCACAATATGAGGGCCTATTTCTGGAAAATAAAGATTTTCTTAAACCTCAGTTTAAGTCCTCACTGTATCCATGACATGTGATTTACTAATCTATAAGGTCAGTGAACTTCAAAGATTCTTCATTTGTTTGTTTCCATTGGGTAACCACTGCTACTATTCTTTATATAGCAGGGCCATTTCTTCAAATGTAATCTTACATGGAAATCTGTAAAGAGGGGAAAATCAATGCTTTCTGGATGACAAGGGAGTGATTGTTAAATCCTGTCCAAATATTCCCACTTTGGCTCTCCCTGATTGACTGTATAGAATATCTATGGCTTTGTTCAATATTTTCTGAAATCTACAGTATTCAATTTATATGTCACAGTCAAACAAGGAGAGCTCTCAATGTCACCACCTCTGTTCTTGTTGTAAAGTCCCAAATAAATGGTTGAAATAAATTCTATGAGACAAATACATGAAGATGTATGTGGTCTATTGGTGAGTGTATGTTTCCTCAAATTGCACTGTCCCCATTATTGCCAAATTTTCCCTCTAATAAATACCATCCACTGTTGGAAATATCTAGACATTGAAGGAAAGAAAGTTAAGCAAGTAACAAAATAGAATTAGATGTTTTGGGCAGTAAATGACTTAGAAAGTGCTTACAGAGTTTTTTCATCTTCTTTCACCCTCTGGAAGAAGAAAGTGAAAATACAAGAAAGCTGAAACTTTATATGCATGAAGGAACCAAGGGAGGGACTGATAGATTGCTTTGGGGGTAGAGTTATCTGTAATGTTCTGAAAGGTTTGGGTCATCCCAGGTAGGGGCAGGGGCAGGACTCAAGCAAGAATAACCCTGGTATGAGGGAAGAGATTGGTTTTGTTGGACAGTGTTCTGTATGTGGGTGAAAGGCGGCTTTGCCTAAAAGAAAATAATTTGGCTGGCTTCTTCCCTGAAGAGTTGCCAGTCTTTGTTCATCTCTAGAACTATGGCCTTTAGTACAAACAAAGGAATACTCCTAATATAAAGAACAATTTCAGAAAAAAAGAGGAGAGAATGGAAAATGGAAATAAAAGGGAATATGAGATATTTGTAGGATATCTAAAAAGGATTATATATTAAGGTCCTTAAAAATAACATGTTCAACAGTATTTCATCCTTCACTACCCAAGTCCTAGACTCACTTTCCCTTTGCTGCTTTTTCCTTCTGTCTTTCGCTTCCTTCTCTCTTATTCATCCCCCTTTCCCTTCTACCTTCTGACTTCCCATTTTCTGTTTACCAGAAATTACTGCTAAAGCCCTAAAGATGCTGCAAAACCAGCCCAGCAACATCATTGACTTCTTAGCAGAGCCAGTCAAGAGACTGGCCCTCATCCCAGGTTGTTTGGAGGCTGTTGAACAAGCTGAGCAACCCTAACCCAGTCACATTGCTCCAGTCTCAGTAGAGAATCGGTCTATTTGGAGGACTTCACAATGCAGGGACCTACTAGGGCATGTTTGTAAGGCCATATACTTAATGACAGGGATAGTTACTCTAAAAGGAAGAGAAAATGGTATCTCACTTCTCAGACACATGTGTTTTTGAATCCAGCTTTCTGATATACTCAGTGTCTATGTGACCAGCTGGACAATTGTCCAGAAGCCCCAGGTGGGGGACAGATGCACACCAGTATTTCTGCCATTCAGTTGTTCAGAGTGTTTATGATACATGGGTTTCCTGTGGGTCAGCTAGTAGGCAGCTGACTGTGGGCTGCTTAATTTTCTCTAGATCGTGCTTGCAGAGTGAGGGAAACAGAGAGGCTCTGGTGAGTACTTCAGATGGGGATCTGTGGGTTCCATAACATTTCCCCTGATTAAAAAGGAAACTATAAAATTGGGGATCCCCAACTAGTTAATGTCCTGGAAAATCACCAGGATACCCCTCAAGCAAAACACTTGTCAGTCAGGGGGAATTTCAGATCAGTCCATCTGAACCAAGAGAAGGCTACAACAGCACCATGTAAGTCAGTGATGTCAGAACTTTTCCATCTCATTACCATCTACCTTGTTCCAGCATGGCCCAAGGAAGGAAGATCCAGAGAGAGAGAGAGAAGGAACCTTGCAGAAATGGACACATCTGCACTTCCTAGTAGGTCCCCTGGGCCTCAGCAGGGGAGAGGGAAACATTGAATAGGCTGAATATGAGATGGAGCTGACACTTGACTGACCAGGACTTGGGAAACCCAGAGTGATGGAATGTGTGGAATGGGTACAAGGTGATGCAGGAGATGAGGAGGCAGCGGAGTGTGGGTGACGGCAGCCCTGGAGGAGGATGAGCCAGATCACCTTTGTATCTACTATGGTCTCAACATTTGTGTCCCCCAGAAACTTCATATGATGTAATTCTGATTCCCAAGATTATGGCATCCATAGGTGGCGTCTTTGTGAGATGATGGAGTTATAAGAATGGAGCCTCTTCAGTGAGTTGAGTGCTTTTGTATATGAGACACTCAGAGCTCCAAGCCCTCCCCCATGTGAGGATACAGTAAGAAATGTGTGACCAGAAAGGGCCCTGCATGACCACGCTGTGGAAATCCATTTCTGTTGTTTCTAAGCCTGTGATATTTTGTTATACCAACCCAGAAGGACTAAGACAGCATCCTAACAACCTTTAGACAGTTCAGTAAACCTCATGCTATTTATACAAAGCTGCAGAGCACTTATATTTTTTGTGTAACACAATGATAGTTGGCTGACAGTTTGTGGCTGGCATTCATAAAGAATCCTGAGAATTCAGTCTTCTTGGTGGCATGACCAGAACCATGAATAATTGTTTAAATATTTGATTCTAATAATTTGACCCAGAATAATTGGCTGTGATTCTTACATAATCTCTTTATGATCTTCTTTGAAATACCAAGTTCTGCTATTAGTGACTAATAGGAGCTTCATTCTCTCAATTGTAGGGGTGGATTTTCTTTTGATTTTCTATTAAATGAAGATAAGAAATGTTAACATATTGCTCTCTAGATTTTGACATCTCTACAGAGTCTGTGTTTATTTTTTTAAGAGGAGACCCACTTCACAGAGCATGCAATAAAAAGCTGTAAGTTTCAAAGAAGCTTGCTATGGGATAGATCATTATGAGTCACCTCTGAGCTGGATGGGTTGGATGTGGATTTATCATGTGTTGCTGATTCAGCACATCAGGATTTTGGTGTAAATGTCAGTTTTACGTGTATCTCTTTGCAGGCACCAGAACAGGATATAAAATACAAAAGAATACCTTTCTTAATTTCTGAAATCAGAATTGGAAGTTTTTCCCAGTAAGTGCAAGCTTCCAACATCTTTCACTTGACTGGAAAAATAACCTGAGCACCCAATAGATAATGACCTCTTCATGCATTTTATAAGTATTTGCTTATTTTTGTCCCTTCTAATTATCAAATTAAAATTTGGGGAAAACATATGAATAATTAACTCTCTAGATTTGGATTTTGGAGCCAGCCTATGAGAAAACTATTAGGAATCTAAAAAGTAGAACATAACTCAAGTTTAGTTTTAACTTTCTCTTTTCTTCCTTCCCACTCCCATCTGTTGATTGAGAACAGAGAAAGCAGACAATTGGAATTTCAATAGCAGATGTCCTGGATTACTTTGAAGAAAATGCTGATCTTGGAAATTCTGTTCTCTTATTCTTGAAAACATTTCAACCACCAAGGAAGAGGCAAGCTTTTGGTGGAATTGTGTGCAATTCAGGGAAAGCTACCCATGTCAAAAATTGCAGTGAAATTCTGATTCCTTTACAATAGAATCTATTGCTATGAATGACTAGGCTCCTGTTTTATGTAGTTGCAGTCTAGCATATAGAAGTCATGAATCATTTTCTTATACAATTCAATATCTCCAAACTCTTTATGCATTACAGAAGTCACCTCTTTCATTCATGAACAAAGCAAGAAAGCCCTCTGCATCATGCTCACCTGGCTGAATTGCCTCTCTAGGAGTGCTTCAAGTTTGTATAATTTTTTAATATTGTCTCTGGCACTTTATAGAATAGCATCTGAGACATCTTTCAACTCCACAGTATTGTGACTAGATGATACACAGGTCTATGCCAGGAGTACAGTAACATGAGTATCCCCTTACTAAGGTCTTCATTCTAAGCAACCATAAGAAATGATCTCATTAAACTAATCATAATTCAGTGGTTTTGGTAACATGTGATCTTTTCTCAGAGCAGCTGACCTAAAACACTTGGTTATTCCTTTGTGTATGCAGAGATTTTTGAAAGTAGTAAAAGTTGCAAAAGTATAAAATGTAAGCTATTAGTTCACACTTCACTAAATTATTAAAAATCTGGGTTACTTTAGGAACTAATTCTTCTGATGAGTTATAATCTATAATATGAAGAATTTTCTTTTTTCCTCTGAAATTCTACCACCCACTCAGTGAGTTCTTTTATGTTGTATATTTGCGTGAGAGAAATCTAAGTATTTTATGGAAAGTCAGTATGTGCCTGCAGTGCCTGACCCAGGAAAGAGGGATTCCACCTGTGCCCACATCATTGACACACAGTGATTCATTCATATTAGTGAATCAGGTGAGTCATTCATATTGATTTTTGATTAGTAATATGTTTTATGATATTACAACAAAGAGACGATGAAAAGATATGGCATTCATAAACAGGCTTCTTTCCTCAGTTGATCCCGACACCAGCCCCCTGCTGATTCAGAAGAGTCTGTTTTGTTGACATGTCTCCAGGCAGAAAATGGCACTGCACTGTCTTTAGTAACAGCATCAGTGGGATTCACAATGGAGAGTTTCCCCCCTAGTTCACTACTACTAGCAGAATTGAGCATGAAAACCCCGAGGGCTGAAAATATATAGTTAATATGCTTGATTTCTTTACATCCATGAACTGTTTTAGTGGTAAAGAACAGAGAACTGAGTAGGATTAAATATAGTAATGCACATAAAGTGCTGAGTAAAATGTATGGCCATGTAGTAACTCTCAATGAACTTTAAATTTAAGCTTTATTGAAAAATCCATCCTCCTCCTCCTCCTTATCCTCCTTACTAATGAGCTTAACAGAGGAAAAGAATGCTGGTATCGTTAAGAAAGTTGTAGAGAGAAAAGAGAGTATTTTAATGGGGGATGCCTGTGAAAATATTTTAAATAATGTTAGGACGACGGAGAAAGCAGGAAAACAGAAAGGAGAGATTACAATGGTGAAAATTCGGAGCTAAATGATTGAGGCTTGATATATAAACTGTGTTGTCCTTAAATAGAGGTAATTGTTGTGGCCATGAGAAGCAAAGCGATGTTTTATAGGCCATTGTGGGAGAGACTTACAAGTTAAGAATAAAGGTCATTGAGAATGACAAATGAAGGAAGTGTCAGAGAAGTAGAAGCAGGATCAGTGTGCAGGAAAACAGAAAGGAGAGATTACAATGGTGAAAATTCGGAGCTAAATGATTGAGGCTTATATATAAACTGTGTTGTCCTTAAATAGAGGTAATTGTTGTGGCCATGAGAAGCAAAGCGATGTTTTATAGGCCATTGTGGGAGAGACTTACAAGTTAAGAATAAAGGTCATTGAGAATGACAAATGAAGGAAGTGTCAGAGAAGTAGAAGCAGGATCAGGAGACCCTTTAAAGGCAGATGCAATAGCTCGGGTGGTGCAGTATAGGACTCCCACGTAGCAGTCACTAGTAACAGGGAGTACTCAAAACTGGGGTGTGTCTCTTACATATTCATGATTTTTGCAGTCTTATATTTTACACATGGAAGTTCCCATTCATTTCTTGTTTTTGTACAGTATAATAGCTGCAATCCTGTGTCTAATCCATCAGTTGAACTAAAGTTGTCTGCATGGACAATTTATAGATCTGTTGTTTATCTTGCTACTACAGATCTTCAGTCATCCCTTGATTTCGCTCATGCTTCATCAACTGCATAATATAATTTCTCTTCAACTGCTTACAGATCCTCCACCTTTTTCTGCATGCACAGTTACCATTACCTCTAATAATCTGAAACCTGGTAAACTACATACTGTCTCACTTGATCCGATGAAAAACCCAGGTAAAAGACTCATATTCATCTGTTGGGCTTTTTCTCTTTCTTCAGGAGTGTGGAGGGAATTGGTGTGGCAGTTGTTGCTTGCATTGATATATTCCAGTTTGCCCTGGACATATTATTCATCCTGAAAGTGATCAGGCAGTTAGTTAGGGTTGCTGAGTATTCAGTAGATGAACCCATTACCAGAACATTAACATGTTTAATAAACTGGAATTTTTTTAATGGGGCTGGGGGGGGGGAGGGAGTTGAGCATCACAAAGTTTGAAAGTCATTCTTTTCCTACTTTCTCTATACATTGTCTCTATAAAAATGATTTTATATCTAACTTTTCTAAATTCAATCTTTTTCCTTCTCTATTTAATCATTATCTTTATTTAATTTTTTTTGTATTTGAATCAAATATAGTACCAATATTTGGTGCTTCCCAGGGGACGGTAGTGGTAAAGAACATTCCTGCCAATACAGGAGATATAAGAAGACTCAGGTTTGATCCCCAGGTGAGGAGCATCCCTTGCAAGAGGGTATATTAGCATACTCCAGCATTCTTGCCTGGCCAGTCCTATGGACAGAGGAGCCTGTTGGGCTACAGTCAGTAGGGCTGCAAAGAATTGGACACAACTGACGTGACTTAGAATGCATGCATGCACCTATATTTAACCATTTAGTCTCTTGTTTACTGTGGGTTAGAGTCAATATATTGCCTTATAAGGAGTAATACAGTTATGACTCTGACTTATCTCTGAATCCACACACCAGAAAGGTTAGTGTTCATCCCAGGTGCAGAATACAATGTTGTTTATGGTGACAAAATGGTACGTCAGAAAAACACGGCATAAAGTTATAGGAAATACTAAGCAATGAACTGAGAATAATAAGAGTAGAAAAATCTAGCTAACACATTGATAGAGAAAAACTAGTCTTTAGTGAAAGTTATGAACATTTCAAGAGATTCCTTGGCAGAGCTGGAATAAAAATGGACAGTCAAAAATGGAGGATGAAGCAAAAACAAATGAGTAAAAAGAACTACGTGAATTTAATAGAAACCGTCAGCACCACTTTTTATTAGCTGTCTGCTCTACTGTATGCTCCTTGATTGACCTAAAAGAATTACCATACAACTTTCAAATATTTTCCTCAGAAAGAGAATAATTGTTTCCAATTAACATACTGTATTGGTGTTTTTCTTTCTGGTTTACTTTACTCTGTATAATAGGCTCCAGTTTCACCTACCTCATTAGAAATGATTTACATGTACTCTTTTTAATGGCTGAGTAATACTCCATTGTGTATATGTACCAGAGCTTTCTTGTCCATTTGTCTGCTTATGGGCATCTACGTTGTGTCCATGTCCTGGCTATAATAAACAGTGCTGGGATGAACACTGGAGTGCACATGTCTCTTTCAGTTCAGGTTTTCCCAGTGTGTATGTCCAGCTGTGGGATTGCTGGATCGTATGGCAGTTCTATTTCCAATTTTTACTGAATCTCCACTCTGTTCTCCATAATGGCTCTATTACTATCTTAATAAAAATCAACCTAGTATACCAGAGACTTAAAGGGAATAAAAAACAAAAAAAGAAACACATAGAATTGAAAACCTAGCTTTACATATCTTTAACTCTTTTTAAATTTCTCTTATCAAGGTCTTAGATGTTTTGCATAAAATCTTTCAACACCTTGCTTAAGTATATTTCTAAGTGTTTTATCATTTTTTGATGCAATAGTAAATAGGATTATTTTCTTTATTCCATTTTCTAATATTTCATTCCTTATGATTATACAGTGGAAGTGAGAAATAGATTTCAGGGACTAGATCTGATAGATATAGTGAACTAAAAAGCCTCTTGATGAAAGTTAAAGAGGAGAGCGAAAAAGTTGGCTTAAAGCTCAACATTCAGAAAACGAAAATCATGGCATCTGGTCCCATCACTTCATAGGAAATAGATGGGGAAACAGTGGAAACAGTGTCAGACTTTATTTTAGGGGCTCCAAAATCACTGCAAGTGTAATTGCAGCCATGAAATTAAAAGAAGCTTACTTCTTGGAAGGGAAATTATGACTAACGTAGACAGCCTATTCAAAAGCAAGAGACATTTCTTTGCCAACAAAGGTCCATCTAGTCAAGGCTATGGTTTTTCCAGTGGTCATGTATGGATGTAAGAATTGGACTGTGAAGAAAGCTGTTTGCCAAAAATTGATGCTTTTGAACTGTGGTGTTGGAGAAGACTCATGAGAGTCTCTTGCACTGCAAGGAGATCCAACCAATTCATTCTAAAGAAGATCAGTCTTGGGAATCCTTTGGAAGGACTGATGCTAAAGCTGAAACTCCAATACTTTGGCCACTTCATGCAAAGAGGTGACTCATTGGAAAAGATCCTGATGCTGGGAGGGGTTGGGGGCAGGAGGAGATGGTGACAACAGAGGATGAGATGGCTGGATGGCATCACTAACTTGATGGACAAGAGTTTGGGTGAACTCTGGGAGATGGTGATGAAAATGAAGGCCTGGTGTGCTGCGATTTGTGGGATCTCAAAGAGTCTGACACGACTGAGTGACTGAATTGAACTGAACTAAACTGAATAGTTCATTGTTGATATACAGATCAACAACTGAGTTTCATATACTGGAATATAGTAAACATAATGTATGCTACATCTTTAAAAATCAGACATTTTCCCACAAATGAGACATATAGATGATCAACAGGTTTATGAGAAGATGCTCAGTATCATTAATAATCAAAGAAAATTCAGATCAAAAGCACAAGAGATATCACTTCACACCTGTTTGAAAAGCTAGTACCAAAAATGTAAGAAATGACAAATGTTATTGAGGGTGTGGAGAAAAAGGAATCCTTATGCACTGTTGGTATGGATGTAAACCAGTGCAACTACCATGGAAAAATAGTGGAGGATCCTTAAGAAATTTCAAAGAGACTGGTTATGTGATCCATTATCCCACTTCTGGATTTATAGTCAATGGAAATGAAATCATTGTCTCAAAGAGAGATCTGTAGTCCTGTGATCATTGCAGCATTATTCACAGTAGCCTTTGTATAGAAACAACAATCTTTCAACAGGTGAATGGATTAAAACAATCTGATGTGATGTATATAGGTAAATATTATAAAGCCATTAGAAAAAGAAAGAAATAGTTCCATTTGTGGCAACATGGATGAAACTGGAGGGCATTACGCTAAAGAAACTAAGTCAGAGAAAGACAAATACCATATGATCTTAATTATAAGGAGTTTCCAAAAAAAAAAAAAATGATGGAACTCAGGTTAGAAAAATGATTGTCCAAGACTGGAAGGTAGGACAAATAGGGAGAGATTTTTAAGGTTAAATATTTTCATGTATAAAAAATTAATAAGGTCTGGGTATCTAAGTTTGATGATCTAATATGATATATGATCTATTAGATCTAATATGATCTAATATGATTATCTAATAATGATAATCTAATCATGAGATTGAACAAGCTCTGGGAGTTGGTTATGGACAGGGAAGCCTGTGTTGCTGCAGTCCATGGGGTCACAAAGAGTCAGACACCACTGAATGACTGAACTGAAGAGAGTGGAACTTACCTCCTACTGCTAAGTTGCTTCTTTCAACAGGTGAATGGATTAAAACAATCTGATGTGATATATATAGGTAAATATTATAAAGCCATTAGAAAAAGAAAGAAATAGTTCCATTTGTGGCAACATGGATGAAACTGGAGGGCATTACGCTAAAGAAACTAAGTCAGAGAAAGACAAATACCATATGATCTTAATTATAAGGAGTTTCCAAAAAAAAAAAATGATGGAACTCAGGTTAGAAAAATGATTGTCCAAGACTGGAAGGTAGGACAAATAGGGAGAGATTTTTAAAGGTTAAATATTTTCATGTATAAAAAATTAATAAGGTCTGGGTATCTAAGTTTGATGATCTAATATGATATATGATCTATTAGATCTAATATGATCTAATATGATTATCTAATAATGATAATCTAATCATGAGATTGAACAAGCTCTGGGAGTTGGTTATGGACAGGGAAGCCTGTGTTGCTGCAGTCCATGGGGTCACAAAGAGTCAGACACCACTGAATGACTGAACTGAAGAGAGTGGAACTTACCTCCTACTGCTAAGTTGCTTCAGTCATGTCTGACTCTGTGCAACTACATAGATGGCAGCCTACCAGGCTCTCCCATCCCTGGGATTTTCCAGGCAAGAATACTGGAGTGAGTTGCCATTTCCTTCTCCAATGCATGGAAGAGAAAAGTGAAAGTGAAGTCAGTCGTTCAGTCATGTTCGACTCTTAGCAACCTCTTGGACTGCAGTCTACCAGGCTCCTCCGTCCGTGGATTTTCCAGGCAGGAGTATTGGTGTAGGACTGCCATTGCCTTTTCCAAACTTACCTGTGTTCTCCTCAAAAAGCCAAAGATAAACATGTGTGCTACTGTTGCTGGTGCAGCTAAGTCGCTTCAGTCGTGTCCGACTTTTTGTGACCCCACAGATGGCAGCCTACAAGGGTCCCCCATCCCTGGGATTCTCCAGGCAAGAACACTGGAGTGAGTTGCCATTGCCTTCTCCAATGCATGAAAGTGAAAAGTGAAAGTGAAGTCATTCAGTCATTTCTGACTCTTAGCGACCCCATGGACTGCAGCCCACCATGCTCCTCCATCCATGGGATTTTCCAGGCAAGAATACTGGAGTGGGGTGGCATTGCCTTCTCCAACTTAATAGAAAGGGAAACTCATTTCTAATAAATGAACAAACGGGGCTGGACAAGATGACAGAGGGGTAGGTGGAAGTGGGGTACACCATCTCCACCCATGCATCAAGAACGCCTAAAGACGCAACAGTTCTCACAGAAGACCAGGTGAATACTGACAGGACTCCCTGACTACTGAGAAGGAATATCCGGATCCATACAGAACTCAGTAGGACAAAGGAAAGAAGGGACAAGGAGGAAGGGGAAAGACGGAGCAGAGCAAATGGGACCAGCCTGCACCTGGGGGTGAGGGAGCTAAAGCGCAGGGGAGAGATCCCCATGTCCATGGCCGTCCACAGGGATGGGGGAGGCGTTTGAAGCAGTTGGGGAGTGAACTCACTAATCTGTGACAGTCTCAACGGAGTGAGAACCACACAGACAAGCCATGCTACAGCCTTCCATACCTCGGACACGGTTGTAAGTCCACTGGTGTCCAAGAACATGGGAGCTGGACCCATGGGGATTGCGGAATGATCCCTGGGTGAGGACTCCTGCTGACCATGGGCAATCAGTCAGATGGGATGGGATGGTGGAAACCTGTTTCATGGAATGCTTCTTAAAGCCAGGAAGCCATAAAAGAAGGTTCAACTGCCTGTGGAGTAGAGCTATCTCTTTCTCCATGCTGGTACCTGCAGGTTGAGCAATAGAGAAAGACTTCAGTGAGGGTGGTCCTTGAGTGCCTGATGCACTAAGCAATGGAGAATTTTGAATGTCTATATACCCTATCCTACACTATTCTCTGTCTAAATTTTTAGTTTTAGCATTGTAATATTTTTATGAACTTAAATTTCTTCTGGTAGGGTTTCTGGTTTACAAATTAAGCTAATTCCTCACATCTGGTTCGTTCTTGGTGTTTCAAGAACCTTTGATAACCTTCCTTCCTATCAAGACAATATTGCCCTTTTCTTTACTACCATTGCTGACTTCCCATACTTTGACTTCTTATCTAACATATTCTATGTCTTTCTCTATTCACTATAACTGTAGTAGGATGTGTCCTTGTGTTGCTATTAATATTTATAATAAATTATTAACCTGATGCAGTAGAGAGTCAAAAGCACTATAGTTACAACAGTAGTAATAAGTTACCCCCAAATTATAATCCATTAATGCTTCCATTTAAAACTGATTTTCTATCTATATATTATTGAGGTCGCTTAAATCATTTTTCTTACTAGGTTTGCTCAATTTTGAAATGAAATATCAAATATAGAAATATATTTGATATATTATATAGAACATAATATATTTGATATATTATATATTACTTATAAAATTAATACATTAGTATATATAATATGATAAATTATAGTATATTATTATATATTATATGATAAATATATTTGATATGTTGTATAGAATATTATATGGAATATAAAAAACAATGAGGTGGTAAACTCTAGAAATTACCTTCCTTTTGATATGTCTCATTAGTAAGTATGCAAATATTAGGATATTTTTGCCCCGAGTGAGGCTGTTCTTAGTACATACTATAGTTCACTGTGGGATGATTGCTATTGACTGAAGAATGTACACTGTGAACTGTAATTGTAAAACAAGTGAGTGGAGATAAAGAAAGTAATGTCAGGAAGGCACAAGCTTTTGTTGTTCTAGAAGGAAAACCTTGCTGTATCTCTCATCTAGTCTAATCTTCGGATTTAGTGAAAGTGTTACTTTTCTTTTGTTCCATTAAAAATTTGGATTATTTGGGCATTTTTGCCCTTGAGTTGTATGTCTCATGTATTTTTGGATATTAAGCCCATGTCAAATATATGACTTGGAAATATCTTCTATCAGTCTGTAAGTTACAGTTTGATTTTGCTGATGTTTCTTCATTTGGAGTTTGATGTGGCCCCACTTGTTTGTTTTGGCAGTTGTTGCTTTTGCTTTGGTTTGAAACCCAAAAACTCGTTGCAAAGACTGATGGCAAGAAGATTACCTCAGTGTTTACTTCTAGAGGTTTAATCACTTAAAGTCTTATGCTCAATTTTTTAATCCCATTTTAGCTGATTTTTGTGTATGGTAAAAGACAGGGACACAGTTTATTTTTTCATAGGATTCTCCAGTTTTCCCAGTGCCATTTTTGACAAGCTTGTCCTTTCCCCACTGGATATTCTTGGCTCCTTTTTCATAAGCTAACCGACAATATATGGGTGTGCTTTTCTTTCTAGCTTCTCTGTTCTGCTCTGTTGATCAGTGTATCTGTTTTCAAAATCATTCTGTTTTGATTACTGTAGGTTTCTAATACAATTTGAAATCAGCAACCCTAGTCTAAAACTTTGTTCTTCTTTCCCAAGATCACTTTGACTCTTTGGTGTTTTGTGATTTAATGCAGCAGAATAAACCAAGAAGAGATGGAAAAAATACACAGAAGAAATATACAAAACAATATCTTAATGACCCAGATAATGACAATGGTGTAGTTTCTCCCTCAGAGCCAGACAAACTGCAATGTGAAGTCAAGTGGATCTTAAGAAGCACAGATGCCCATAAGCTAGTGGAGGTGATAGAATGCCAGCAAAGCTATTTAAATTCCTAAAAGATGATGCTAAGAAAGTGCAGCACACAATGTGTCAGAAAATTTGGAAAAGCCAGCAGAGGACAGAAAGAGGTCAATCCTTGTCCCACTTCCCAAGAAGGGCAGTATTAAAGAATGCTCAAGCCACTGAAGATTTGAACTCATCTCCCATGCTAGTAAGACTATGCTCAATTCCTCCGGGCTATGCTTCAGCCATAATGTGAACCCAGAAATTCCAGATGTTCATCCTGCATTTAAAAAAGACAGAGGAACCAGAGATCAAATTGCCAACATTTGCTGGAACATAGAGAAAGCAATGGAATTCCAGAAAAACATCTGCTTCATTGACCTCAACAAACAGTGTGAATCTCAATAAATTGGAAGACTCTTAAGGAAATGGGCATACCAGACCAACCTTACCCATTTTCTGAGAAACTTGTATGCAGTTCAAAAAGCAACAGTTAGAAGCAGACAATGAACAATAAACTGGTTCAGAATTAGTGAAGGAGTCCGTCAAGGCTGAATATTGTCACGCTACTTATTTAACTTATATGCAGACCATGTCATGAGAAATGCTGGACTCGATGAGTACTAAAGGCTGGAATCAAGATTGCTGGGAGAAATATCAACAACCTCAGATATGAGAATGATACAACTATAATGGCAGACAGTGAAGAGGAACTAAAGAGCCTCTTGATGAGGGTGAAAAAGGAGAGTGAAAAAACTGGCTTAAAACTCAATATCAAAAAATCTAAGATCATGACATCTTGTCCCAAAACTTACATGCAAATAGAAGGAGAAAAGGTGGAAACAGTGACAGACTTCCTCTTCTTGAGCTCTAAAATCACTGCAGATGATGACTGCAGCCATGAAATTAGAAGACAATTGCATCTTGGCAGGAAAGCTATGACAAACCTAGACAGTGTGTTCAAAGCAAAAACATCACTTTGCTGACAGAGGTCTGTATAGTCAAGGCTATGCTCTTTCCAGTAGACATGTATGCATATAAAAGCTGGACAGACAGTAAAGAAGGCAGAGTGCTGAAGAAATGATGTTTTTGAACTGTGGTGCTGCAGAAGACTCTTGAGAGTCCCTGGGCACAAGGAGATCAAACCAGTCAACCTTAAAGGAAATCAACCCCATATACACTTTGGAAGGACTGATGCTGAAGCTGAATCTCCAATACTTTGGCCACCTAATGTGAATAGCTATCTGAGTGGAAAAGACCCTGATGCTGGGATAGATTGAGGCAGAAGAAAAAGAGGGTGACTGAGGATGAGATGGTTGGATGGCATCACCAATTCAATGAGCATGAACTTGGGCAAATTCTAGGACACGGTAAGGGACAAGAAAGTCTGGCATGTTATAGTCTGTGGAGTCACAAAGAGTCAGACATGACCTGCCAACTGAACAACAACAACATTTTTATACAAGTTGTAGAATTTTGTTTTGTTTTGTTTTGTTTTGTTTTGTGAAAAATGACTTGGAATTTTGAAAGAGACTGCAGTGAATATGTAAATAGCTCTGGGTAGTATGGATGTATTAACAATATTAATTCTTCCAGTCAATAAATATGAAATATGTTTCCTTTTGTGTCTTTTAAACATTTCTTTCATATGTGCCTTGAATGTTTTCATACATAGATCTTTAAACACCTTGCTTAAATATATTTCTAAGTATTTCATCTTTTTATGCAATTCTAAATGGGATTATTTATGTTTCTGTAATTTGTTTTGGTGTATGGATAGGTAACTGAGTTTTGTATATTCAAATGCAGCATACAAAATGCATGCTACTTTTTACAGAATAGACAAATTTCCCCCCAAATAAGACATACAGAATGCCCAAGAACTATATGACAAAATGCTCAACATCACTGTTAGGGAACTGGAAATCAAATACAACATGAACCACCTCATTCTTGTTTAAATGGCTTTCACCAAAAAGTAAAAAATAAGTGTGGTTGAGGATGTGTAGAAAATGGAGGTCTTAATGGACTGGAAAAGGTCATTTTTCATTCCAATTCGAAAGAAAGGCAATGCAAAAGAATGGTCAAACTACTGCACAATTGCACTCATCTCACATGCTAGTAAAGTAATGCTCAAAATTCTCCAAGCCAGGCTTCAGCAATATGTGAACCGTGAACTTCCAGATGTTCAAGCTGGTTTTAAAAAAGGTATAGGAGCCAGAGATCAAATTGCCAACATCTGCTGGATTATTGAAAAAGCAAAAGAGTTCCAGAAAAAAAATCTTTTTCTGCTTTATTGACTATGCTGAAGCCTTTGACTATGTGGATCACAATAAACTGTGGAAAATTCTGAAAGAGATGGGAATACCAGACCACCTGACCTGCCTCTTGAGAAACCTATATGCAGGTCAGGAAGCAACAGTTGGAACTGGACATGGAACAACAGACTGGTTCCAAATAGGAAAAGGAGAACATCAAGGCTGTATATTGTCACCCTGCTTATTTAACTTATATGCAGAGTACATCATGAGAAACGCTGGGCTGGAAGAAGCACAAGATGGAATCAAGATTTCTGGGAGAAATATCAATAACCTCATATATGCAGATGATACCACCCTTATGGCAGAAAGTGAAGAGGAACTAAAAAGCCTCTTGATGACAGTGAAAGAGGAGAGTGAAACAGTTGGCTTAAAGCTCAACATTCAGAAAACAAAGATCATGGCCTCTGGTCTCGTGACTTCACGGAAAATAGATTGGCAAACAGTTGAAACAACGTCAAACTTTATTTTGGGAGGCTCCAAATCACTGCAGATGGTGACTGCAGCCATGAAATTAAAAGACACTTACTCATTGGAAGGAAAGTTATGATCAACCTATATAGTATATTGAAAAGCAGAGACATTACTTTGCCACCAAAGGTCCATCTAGTCAAGGCTATGGTTTTTCCAGTGGTCATGTATGGATGTGAGAGCTGGACAGTGAAGAAAGCTGAGCACTAAAGAATTGATGCTTTTGAACTCTGCTATTGGAACAGACTCCTGAGAGTCCATAGACTGCAAGGAGATCCAACCAGTCCATTCTAAAGGAGATCTGCCCTGGCTGTTCTTTGGAAGGACTGATGCTAAAGCTGAAGCTCCAATACTTTGGCCATCTCATGTGAAGAATTGACTCACTGGAAAAGGTCCTGATGCTGGGAGGGATTGGGGGCAGGAGGAGAAGGGGGAAACAGGATGAGATGGCTGGATGGCATCACTGACTCGATGGACATGTGTTCGGCTGAATTCTGGGAGTTGGTGATGAACAGGGAGGCCTGGCGTGCTGCGATTTATGGGGTCGTAAAGAGTGGGACATGACTGAGTGAATGAAGTGAACTGAACTGAATGGATTATTGGTAGGAATGTATATTGATGCAACTCCCATGGAATACTTTCTGGAATTTTCTCACGAAATTTCACAAAGAACTGCTATGCGGCGATTAATCCCACTTCTGGATATCTATTCATTTCTGCATTTATATTTAAAGGAAATGAAATAATCATCTCCAAGAGAAATCTGTACTCCCATGTTCATTGCATCAGTGTTCACAGTAGCCTAGAAACAACCTATTATATGAACAATCTAACTATCTATCAGGAGGTAAAGAGAGTAAAACAATGTGATGTGATATATATATGTAAATTTTATTTAGCCATTAAAAAAGAAAGAAATTCTTCCATTTATGGCAGCATGGATGAAATTAGAGGGCCTAATGCTAAGTGAAGCATGTTAGAGAAAAACAGTTACTGTATGATCTCAATTGTAAGGAATCTAAAAAAAAAAAAAAAGTGGAACTCAGAAAGAGCATAGTTAAGTGATTGCCAAGACTTGGAGAGTGGGGAAAATAGGGACGGGTTCATAAAAGGTTATACATTTTAACATATGAAAATTATAAGGTCTGAGGATCTAATGAATAGCAAGATGAATATAACTGATAAAATTATGTTGTATAATTTAATGCTGTCTAAGGGAGTGGAACTTACCTGTGTTCCCTTCAAAAAATAAAAGGTAAACATTTTAGATGACAGGAATGTTACCTAAGTTAATAGAAAGGGAAAATATTTTCTAATATATATGTAAATGAGGGTCAGCCCTATGGCGGAGGGGTAGGTATAAATGGCAAGTATACTGGAGTGGGTTGCCATTTCCTTCTCCAGAGGAGCTTCCCATAGGGATTGAACCATCTCTTGTGTCTCCTGCATTTCAGGCAGATTCT
Source organism: Madoqua kirkii (assembly GCA_006408675.1). Lineage (NCBI taxonomy): Eukaryota > Metazoa > Chordata > Mammalia > Artiodactyla > Bovidae > Madoqua > Madoqua kirkii. The sequence goes on along the minus strand of SJYC01040171.1, from coordinate 4,485 downwards.
TCAGCTGCTGAGCCCTGAGGGAAGTCCTAACAAAACTACCATATGTCCTCGAAATTCTACTATTGGGCATATACCCTGAGAAAACTATAATTCATAAAAACACATGTACTCCAAAATTCATTGCAACAGTGTTTACAATAGCCAGGACACGGAAGCAATCTAGATGTACAAGGAGAGAAGAATGAATAAAGAAGTTGTGGTAGATTAATGCAAGGGAATTTTAATTAACCTTAAAAAAAAGTAAATTTGGGTTACTTGAGCTGAGATGGATGACACTAGAGCCTATTATGTAGAGTGAAGTAAGTCAGAAAGAGAAAACCAAATATTATATATTAATGTGTATATGAAACCTAGAAAAATGACACTGGTTAACCTATTTTCAGGGCAGGAAGAGAGAGACAAGCAGTGAACATGTTTGTGTACACAACAGGGGAAGGTGAGGGCAAATTGAATTGAGAGAGTAGCGTTAACACATAGTACATTTAGTTCAGTTTAGTTCAGTTCAGTCAATCAGTCGTGTTCGACTCTTTGTGACCCCATGAATCGCAGGCAGCCAGGCCTCCCTGTGCATCACCAACTCCCGGAGTTCACTCAGACTCACTTCCATCGAGTCAGTGATGCCATCCAGCCATCTCGTCCTCTGTTGCCCACTTCTCCTCCTGCCCCCAATCCCACCCAGCATCAGAGTCTTTCCAATGAGTCAACTCTTCCCATGAGGTGGCCAAAGTACTGGAGTTTCAGCTTTAGCATCATTCCTTCCAAAGAAATCCCAGGGCTGATCTCCTTCAGAATGGACTGGTTGGATCTCCTTGCAATCCAAGGGACTCTCAAGAGTCTTCTCCAGCACTACATTCCAAACGCATCAATTCTTCAGCGCTCAGCCTTCTTCACAATCCAACTGTCACATCCATACATGACTACTGAAAAAACCATAGCCTTGACTAGATGCACCTTAGTCAGCAAAGTAATATCTCTGCTTTTGAATATGCTATCTACATTGGTCATAACTTTTCTTCCAAGGCTGTGTATTGTCACTCTGCTTATTTGACTTATATGTAGAGTGCATCATGAGAAACACTGGACTGGAAGAAACACAAGCTGGAATCAAAATTGCTGGGAGAAATATCAATAACCTCAGATATACAGATGACATCACCGTTATGGCAGAAAGTGAAGAGGAAATAAAAAGCTTCTTGATGACAGTGAAGTGGAGAGTGAAAAAGTTGGCTTAAAGCTCAACATTCAGAAAACGAAGATCATGGCATTCAGTCCCATCACTTCATGGGAAATAGATGGGGAAACAATGGAAACAGTGTCAGACTTCATTTTTTTCAGCTCCAAAATCACTGCAGATGGTGACTGCAGCCATGAAATTAAAAGACACTTACTCCTTGGAAGAAAAGTTATAACCAGCCTAGATAGCATATTCAATAGCAAAGATGTTACTTTGCTGACTACATTACCGTATGTAAAATATTAATAGATAGCTAGTGGGAAGTGGCTGTGGGACACTGAAAGCTTACCCAGTGCTCTGTGACAACCAAGAGAAATGGAATGGCGTGTGTGGGGGGAGGATTCAAGAGGGAGGGGATACATGTATACTTATAGCTGATTCACATCATTGTAAAAAACTTATACTCCAATTAAAAGTAAATTTTAAAAACATAATATATACATATATCAAATCATCATGTTATATGCTTTAAATATCTTACGGTTTTATTTGCCAATTCTGTCTCAAAAAATACTCTACTTGCATATGTCAGTGTCTATATAGGAAAAAGAAAAACTTTCCAGTATCTACTGAGAAAGGCAAAATGGAGACTTTTTCAATGCTTAAATATCACTTAAGCCAAAGGATTAATAATTAAGTAGCTCTCAGTGGACGAATAGCCCCTCAGCCTCTGGCCTCACCTTTACCTGGACCCTCTTCTCCTCTTTCTGGTGCTTTGGTAGGCTCCTTGTCTTGTTGGCAAACTTAACAAGTCAGCTTCCATCCAAATGTTATTCCTGGGTGCTTAGTCCCCAGAGGTGACAAAGTCCCTTATCACTTGAACCTGCCTGTGTGAAATAGAAGCCTCCCAGTATCATTCGTGTTTTTAAGGAGATCCTAACAGTGTTTACAATAGCCAGGACACGGAAGCAATCTAGATGTACAAGGAGAGAAGAATGAATAAAGAAGTTGTGGTAGATTAATGCAAGGGAATTTTAATTAACCTTAAAAAAAAGTAAATTTGGGTTACTTGAGCTGAGATGGATGACACTAGAGCCTATTATGTAGAGTGAAGTAAGTCAGAAAGAGAAAACCAAATATTATATATTAATGTGTATATGAAACCTAGAAAAATGACACTGGTTAACCTATTTTCAGGGCAGGAAGAGAGAGACAAGCAGTGAACATGTTTGTGTACACAACAGGGGAAGGTGAGGGCAAATTGAATTGAGAGAGTAGCGTTAACATATAGTACATTTAGTTCAGTTTAGTTCAGTTCAGTCAATCAGTCGTGTTCGACTCTTTGTGACCCCATGAATCGCAGGCAGCCAGGCCTCCCTGTGCATCACCAACTCCCGGAGTTCACTCAGACTCACTTCCATCGAGTCAGTGATGCCATCCAGCCATCTCGTCCTCTGTTGCCCACTTCTCCTCCTGCCCCCAATCCCACCCAGCATCAGAGTCTTTCCAATGAGTCAACTCTTCCCATGAGGTGGCCAAAGTACTGGAGTTTCAGCTTTAGCATCATTCCTTCCAAAGAAATCCCAGGGCTGATCTCCTTCAGAATGGACTGGTTGGATCTCCTTGCAATCCAAGGGACTCTCAAGAGTCTTCTCCAGCACTACATTCCAAACGCATCAATTCTTCAGCGCTCAGCCTTCTTCACAATCCAACTGTCACATCCATACATGACTACTGAAAAAACCATAGCCTTGACTAGATGCACCTTAGTCAGCAAAGTAATATCTCTGCTTTTGAATATGCTATCTACATTGGTCATAACTTTTCTTCCAAGGCTGTGTATTGTCACTCTGCTTATTTGACTTATATGTAGAGTGCATCATGAGAAACACTGGACTGGAAGAAACACAAGCTGGAATCAAAATTGCTGGGAGAAATATCAATAACCTCAGATATACAGATGACATCACCGTTATGGCAGAAAGTGAAGAGGAAATAAAAAGCTTCTTGATGACAGTGAAGTGGAGAGTGAAAAAGTTGGCTTAAAGCTCAACATTCAGAAAACGAAGATCATGGCATTCAGTCCCATCACTTCATGGGAAATAGATGGGGAAACAATGGAAACAGTGTCAGACTTCATTTTTTTCAGCTCCAAAATCACTGCAGATGGTGACTGCAGCCATGAAATTAAAAGACACTTACTCCTTGGAAGAAAAGTTATAACCAGCCTAGATAGCATATTCAATAGCAAAGATGTTACTTTGCTGACTACATTACCGTATGTAAAATATTAATAGATAGCTAGTGGGAAGTGGCTGTGGGACACTGAAAGCTTACCCAGTGCTCTGTGACAACCAAGAGAAATGGAATGGCGTGTGTGGGGGGAAGATTCAAGAGGGAGGGGATACATGTATACTTATAGCTGATTCACATCATTGTAAAAAACTTATACTCCAATTAAAAGTAAATTTTAAAAACATAATATATACATATATCAAATCATCATGTTATATGCTTTAAATATCTTACGGTTTTATTTGCCAATTCTGTCTCAAAAAATACTCTACTTGCATATGTCAGTGTCTATATAGGAAAAAGAAAAACTTTCCAGTATCTACTGAGAAAGGCAAAATGGAGACTTTTTCAATGCTTAAATGATTCAAGAGGGAGGGGATACATGTATACTTATAGCTGATTCACATCATTGTAAAAAACTTATACTCCAATTAAAAGTAAATTTTAAAAACATAATATATACATATATCAAATCATCATGTTATATGCTTTAAATATCTTACGGTTTTATTTGCCAATTCTGTCTCAAAAAATACTCTACTTGCATATGTCAGTGTCTATATAGGAAAAAGAAAAACTTTCCAGTATCTACTGAGAAAGGCAAAATGGAGACTTTTTCAATGCTTAAATATCACTTAAGCCAAAGGATTAATAATTAAGTAGCTCTCAGTGGACGAATAGCCCCTCAGCCTCTGGCCTCACCTTTACCTGGACCCTCTTCTCCTCTTTCTGGTGCTTTGGTAGGCTCCTTGTCTTTGTTGGCAAATTTAAGAAGTCAGCTTCCATCCAAATGTTATAACTGGGTGCTTAGTCCCCAGAGGTGACAAAGTCCCTTATCACTTGAACCTGCCTGTGTAAAATAAAAGCCTCTCAGTATCATTCATGTTTTTAAGGAGATCCCAGAGGCTGAGGGTAGCCCTGAGGGGGAGGTTTTGTTTTCCAAGCTGGATCCTCTTGTCAGGACTAGATCAGGGGTGTGTGAAATTTTTCAGGCTACTTGAGCAGCAGTGGCTGTC